>JARQOD010005242.1:0-49197 GCA_033576555.1 Oophaga sylvatica | reverse complement strand
TTTCAATATGGGCAGTTTAGGCATGCCTATGTTACGCAGAGTAGGACAATGAATATGGAGATTCACAAGGATATATTGATTGATTATGTCTGTGCAGAGGGGGAACAAAAGGGGTAGTGTCTGGCATTTATAAGGATCTAATGTATACCTTTTTAAATAATTATCCTATTAGAGCACAGGGGAAATGGGAGGAGGAGTTGGGTAGGATAGAGGAAGATAAATGGGAAGTGATTATGGAATATATACCCCAATTATTGCTGAGTGAACCGGGCAGACTCTCGCAGATATATGTACTCCATAGAGTATATAGGACTCCTGAACGGCTGTATAGAGCGGGTCTGAGACAGACTTCTGAGTGTCCTCAGTGCCGATTGGAGGGGGCTGGAATTCTCCATATGTTATGGCAGTGTCCAAATCTGAACCCATATTGGACGGCGGTGCTTAATGCGATAGGACGAGCGTATGCTTGTAGGATTGAAAGGGATCCTGTGGTGTGTATACTGGGGTATGTGGAGGAGGTCCAGGTACATAATAAATATAAGGTGGCTATAGCTAGATTATTATATATTGCGCGAAAACTGATCGCAAGATACTGGATAAATGAAGACCCGCCAACGTTGAGGGAATTTTTCAGACAGTCTGACTATATTGTGAATATGGAAAAAGACATTTACGTTAAGAGAAAAAGCATAAGAACATTTGATACACTGTGGACACCCTGGGTGGAGAGAAGATGATCCTGAACTTAGGTTACACCATGCATTATCTGCTGCTCTTGTATGCAATGGGGGGGGAGGAGGGGAAGGGAAGGAAGGAATTTCTGAAACTAATGACCATTGTTAATTGTTTTCATTGCGATTTTTGTTCTATTGTTTTGTACCTTGAATTTGGTTAAATAAAAATTTATCTGATTTAAAAAAAAAGAAATACCTATCCCTCCCGCTCATCCCTGATCTGTACAACAAATTATCTGGAGCCAAGTGGTTTTCTAAAATGGACCTCAGGGGAGCATATAATCTAATCCGTATTCGGGAGGGGGATGAGTGGAAAACGGGATTTCTTACCTCTGTAGGTTTGTTTGAGAATTTGGTTATACCCTTATGCCTTTGGTCTCACTAATGCGCCGCCGTTTTTCAGAATTTTATTAACCATGTATTTTCTGATTTTCATTGGGCTCTTTATGGTGCTGTATTTAGATTATATCCTTGTGTTTTCTTCTGACAAACAAGCTCACATGGGTCATCTACATGCAGTTCTCCTGAGGTTACGGGAGAACTAGCTTTTTGCAAAACCTGAAAAATGCTCATTTTTTGTTCAAGAGCTGTCGTTTCTAGGGTTTATGCTGTCTGCTAAGGGGTTTCGTATGGACACTGGGAAGGTACGGAACATTGTGGATTGGATGCAACCCAGAGACTTGAGGGTCTTCAGCGTTTTTGGGGTTTTGCCAATTAGTACAGGAAAATCATTAAGGGATTTTCACAGGTGGTCAAACGCCTCACTGATCTTACTCGTAAGAGGGCTGATCTCAAAAACTGGTCAGCTTCGGCAGTGGCGGCATTTTCTTCATTAAAGGAATGCTTTATGTCTGCCCCTGTTTTGGTCTAGCCCGATCGGTCTGAACCATTCATCGTTGAGGTGGATGCATTGGAGGTGGGGGCGGTGTTGTCCGAAAATAGACCTTAAAATAGCAGAGGATGCAAGACGCCCCAGGAATCTCACAGAACTGGAGGCATTCTCCATTGAAGAATGGATGAAAATCCCTCCAACAAAAATTGAAAGACTCGTCTGACTATAAAAAGCGTTTACAAGCTGTGATACTTGCAAAAGGGGGTGGTATTAGGTGCTAACGATGCAGGGTGCACAAAACAATATTATCCCATCTTCCTTTTTAAAATGTAAAATATGAAAATATATTTATTTTTTGCCTAAAATGCAAAGGAAATGTGTCATCTTTAATTTTAGGCCTTTTAGAGAACTTTTAATGCTTAACTGTCCACAATAACAGTAATTTTATCCAGGGGTGCCCAAACTTTTATATTCCATGGTATTCTGTCACTTTGAATTTCCTACAGATGTACTCATGGAAAGAAATCCACCAGAGAGATGTCCCTGTCCTCTGTATTCCCAGGACTGTCCACAGGAGAATCACAGTGTCCTGGAGGATCATCAGGTAGACTATGCTGAGCCCTGTACCGGATCTGTATATGGGGGGGGACATTTCGGGTCAGGGTCATAGGTGTCATAGATTTTGGTGTTTGTTTTTGTGTTGTGCTGATTGTTACATCTGATATATCAGGAACATCCAACTAAGAATAAAGTGAAGGATGAGACAGAAGAAGAAGCGATGACGAGGGGGGATCAGCCGTGTGTGAGTGACGGGAAGGAGGAGATTCCGGTAGATGTTTCCACAGGTATGTAATAATGGTCAGCATGTGACGATGATGTCTGCCGTGTGTCGATGATGACCGATGTGTGATACCATGTAAAATTCTCTGGTGCAGTGAGGCTTTGTCCGTTGTCCACATCACACAGAAATGTCCGGTGATTGCGCGGCTGCTCCTGTACAGAGTCTGGCGGTGCACCGATAAATAATGTGGCTGTCTTCACACCTTCTTAATGATTTAGAAAGCACATTTTTAATTTTCCTGATGATACCTTTTTAATATTACTTCCATCGTTTACTTACATATTTTCTTACACAAGTCCTGTGCTGCCATATAAATGGCCTCAGCTTGTGATTCAGACAGAACCTTTGCTGGAAGATTCCCGATATTGAAGCAGATGGAGGCACTGTGGACGCAGTCTGTGCTATGATCCAACGGTGTCTATCTTTTTAGGCTTGCATAAAAGCATGGTCGACCAGTGTTGTGCACCTCTGAAAAGAAGGACACCACTGAACTGAGTCCACAGTAACTCTGCTGCCTCATTATAGTGAATGGATCTCTCGGTGATGTCCTCTGAATCATATATTTTGTAGATTTAGATGGAAAACCCGATGTTAGTACTCAGTGTAGAGCCAAACAGGATAAATGTGATCCAAAAAGTTCTTTACCCCAAAATGCCACCAATAAAAGCTTGTACTCAACCTACAAAAAACAAGTCCCGACTCAGGTTCCTCAGTTATTATCAGAAATATTGGGGCTTCCACATTACTGGTAGCACAAAGGCTCTGGAAAAGTGACGTGTCTCCCGCCAAAAGATATCCAGCAAAATCTGCGCTTCCAAGTGTGCCCAAACCACAGTTAGTATCCACATGTTTGGCATTACTAAGAAAATAATTTATTAAATACAATAAACAGTAAGAGGTATATAAAAAACACCAATGTATATATATATACACAAGAATTTCAAATGAGTATCTTGACAAATGAAGGACACAGGTAAAAAAAGTCCAAAGAACAACACTGATAACTGTGAAAATCCGACCAGAAGAACCAAATTCTTTGAAAAAAAAGACCATATAGTAAAATGTGTATTCACATTTAAGGGCACTTAACAAGTTGGCTAATCAAAGATGCATCCTCACTCGTCATGGTCGCAGTGTGTCAAAGGACTGCCAGCCCCTAACTCTAATATTAAAAACCTTACCATTTGTCAAGTGGCATGTCGTTATCTTCCTTATTACCGGTCTTTTCACTGACTGGTGTTTTCATTGTAAGCTCCATAAATACAGTCATGGCCAAAAGTTTTGAGAATGACACAAATATTATAATTTCACATGATCTGCTGCCCCCTGGTTTTTATGTGTGTTTGACAGATGTTTTTATCACAGACAGAAATATAATAATTGCAAACATATGAGTAACAAAAGCTTATATTGACAGTTAGAATGAGTTAATGCATCAAGTGTTGACCCTTCTTCTTCAGGACCTCTGCAATTCTCCCTGGCATGCTCTCAATCAACTTCTGGACCAAATCCTGACTGATAGCAGTCCTTTCTTGCACAATCAATGCTTTCATTTTGTCAGAATTTTTAGGTTTTTGTTTGTCCACCCGTCTCTTGATGATTGACCACAAGTTCTCAATGGGATTAAGATCTGGGGAGCTTCCAGGCCATGGACCCAAAATCTCTATGTTTTGTTCCCTGAGCCATTTAGTTATCACCTTTGCTTTATGGCAAGGTGCTCCATCATGCTGGAAAAGGCATTGTTGATCGCCAAACTGCTCTTGGAGGGTTGGGAGAAGTTGCTCTTGGAGGACATTCTGGTACCATTCTTTATTCATGGCTGTGTTTTTAGGCAAGACTGTGAGAGAGCCGATTCCCTTGGCTGAGAAGCAACCCCACACATGAATGGTTTCAGGATGCTTAACAGTTGGCATGAGACAAGACTGGTGGTAGCGCTCACCTTGTCTTCTCCGAATGAGGCGTTTTCCTGATGTCCCAAACAATCGAAAAGGGGATTCATCAGAGAAAATAACTTTACCCCAGTCCTCAGCAGTCCACTGCCTGTACCTTTTGCAGAATATCAGTCTGTCCATGATGTTTTTTCTGGAGAGAAGTGGCTTCTTTGCTGCCCTCCTTGAGACCAGGCCTTGCTCCAAGAGTCTCCGCCTCACAGTGCGTGCAGATGCACTCACACCTGCCTGCTGCCATTCCTGAGCAAGCTCTGCACTGCTGGTAGCCCGATCCCGCAGCTGAAACACTTAAGAGACGGTCCTGGCGCTTGCTGGTCTTTCTTGGGCGCCCTGAAGCCTTTTTGGCAACAATGGAACCTCTTTCCTTGAAGTTCTTGATGATGCGATAGATTGTTGACTGAGGTGCAATCTTTCTAGCTGCGATACTCTTCCCTGTTAGGTCATTTTTGTGCATTGCAATGATGACTGCACGTGTTTCTTTAGAGATAACCATGGTTAACAGAAGAGAAACAATGATGCCAAGCACCAGCCTCCTTTTAAAGTGTCCAGTGGTGTCATTCTTACTTAATCATGACAGATTGATCTCCAGCCATGTCCTCATCAACACCCACACCTGTGTTAATGGAGCAATCACTGAAAAGAGGTTAGCTGGTCCTTTTAAGGCAGGGCTGCAATGATGTTGAAATGTGTTTTGGGGGATAAAGTTCATTTTCTAGCCAAATATTGACTTTGCAAGTAATTGCTGTTAAGCTGATCACTCTTTATAACATTCTGGAGTGTATGCAAATTGCCATTAGAAAAAGTGAAGCAGTAGACTTTGTAAAAATTAATATTTGTGTCATTCTCAAAACTTTTGGCCATGACTGTATATATTTAGAAATCTCTTTTGTGTTGTAGATTGGATGTGATTTTTTTCATTCTTTCATCCTTAGGAAATCCTTGTGAGAATAACAGTTTATCACTCAATTGTAAAAAAGAAGATATCAGGAAGCCCTCTAATGGAGAAAACCTCATTACCCTTCATGGACCTCCTGGACTTCACAGTACTTCACTTTCTCATAATCCTCCTAATCATGAGTAACCTTCTCCTGAGCAATCTCACATTGTTACCACAATTCCAGGTGACAAAGTGGATACAAGATTTCAGTGTGACAAGCAGCTTGCAAAAAGCTCAGATTTTTTAACACAAAGAAAGCATAAAGGAAAAAAGCCATACTCCTGTTCAGAATGTGGGAAATGCTTTACCTATAAATCAAAACTTGATATACATGAGAGAATTCACACAGGAGAAAAGCCATATTCATGTCCAGAATGTGGGAAATGCTTTATAGTTAAAGGACATCTTATTATACATGAGAGAATTCACACAGGAGAGAAGCCGTATTCATGTTCAGAATGTGGGAAATCCTTTAAAGATCAAACGAGTCTTATTAGACATCAGAGACTTCACACAGGAGAGAAGCCGTATTCATGTCCAGAATGTGGGAAATGCTATATAGATAAAGGAAAACTTATTATACATCAGAGAATTCACACAGGAGAAAATCCGTATTCATGTTCAGAATGTGGGAAATGCTTTATAGATAAAAGGAATCTTATTATACATCAGAGAATTCACACAGAGAAAAAGCCGTATTCATGTTCAGAATGTGGGAAATGCTTTACAACTAAATCACAATTTGTTACACATGGGAGAATTCACACAGGAGAAAAGCCATTTTCATGTTTAGAATGTGGGAAATCCTTCAAAGATCAAATGAGTCTTATTAGACATCAGAGACTTCACACAGGAGAGAAGCCGTATTCATGTTCATTCTGTGAGAAATGCTTTGCACATCAATCAAATCTTGTGAGACATGAGAAAAGTCATAGCAAAGAGAAGCCATATTCATGTTCAGAATGTGGGAAGGCCTTCACAGCTAAAACGAGTCTTAATAGACATCAGAGACTTCACACAGGAGTGAAGCCGTATGCATGTCCAGAATGTGGGAAATGCTTTATAGATAAAGGAAATCTTATTAGACATCAGAGAATTCACACAGGAGAAAAGCCATTTTCATGTTTAGAATGTGGGAAATCCTTCAAAGATCAAACGAGTCTTATTAGACATCAGAGACTTCACACAGGAGAGAAGCCGTATTCATGTTGATTCTGTGAGAAATGCTTTGCACATCAATCAAATCTTGTGTCACATGAGAGAATTCATAGCGAAGAGAAGCCGTATTCGTGTTCAGAATGTGGGAAATCTTTTAAGCATAAATCATGTTGTGTAAAACACGAGAGAAGGCATCCAGGAAATAAACTGTAATTATATGTTTTATAAATGTTAATAAACATTGCTCAGCATAAAAGAGTACACCCTCTTTGATCGGTAAGATTATAATTAATATCAATTTCTAAAATTTTGCCAACTCTGAGTTTCATAGAACATTTTTTTGGAATAAAAACATAAAAGTAAGGTTAATAATATAAATTTCATTACAAAATCTTCAGTTTTAGGGCTCATACTCACTTGAGCCGAAAAAAGGATGATTTTCAGCCGATAAAAAATCTGATTCAAATCGGACCAATGTTATTCAATAGGTGACATCTCATTTGCGATTTTTTTCTCAGCCGAAATCGGTGTGAGAAAAAAATCACAACATGCTGCGATTTGATGCGATTTTGGCATGATAATCACTAATGCAATAGATGGTGCTATAAAAAAATCGCATGCAAATCGCATGACAATTACACATAATCGGACCATCCTGAAAACTGACCGATTTTTTTTTTCCAACAAGTGAGTATGAGCCCTTACTCAAATTAGTTGATGCAAAAATTAGTGCACCCCAAAGCTACATCTTGCATTTTGTTTGGTTTCCATGATTTTTAAGCCCAGCATCAAGTCTTCTATGCATGGAATGAACAAGTTGGTGACATAATACTGACGGGGTCGTCTCGTCAAACACTCGTCCTCCAGTCACTCCAGATTAGATTAAGAGCATGGGTCGACCAATCAAAGTATGAGTCAGACACAAGGCTGGTTCAAACTTAGAGCACGCTCAGGAATGGTACTAGTAGCACCGATCTCAGCAATGTCCTGTCTTTATTAGCATACACGGGATTATATAGACATAACAATCAGGATGACCCACGTGGGGTAAGCTATATTCATCTAATATCCGGCCAGCCCTGATTGGCCCATGTCTCCAGACAGATGTTGATGTCGTCTTCAATTGTTAAATGTCATTGTGGTCGTCATCAATGGCTTGATTCAACTTTGTCTGTCAGAAGTAGGCGTTGATCTGGGTCAATGTCTCAGGAACAGATGTTGGCGGATACTGGTGCTATCTTTGAACTAAGTTTCGATATGAATCATGCGAGGTAAGAAAAATACTTTTCTTCAGAGCACACAAGCATATATATATATATATATGAAAATATAAGAATATAGAAATGGACATATGACATTAGACATTGGGCATATTATAATTGTCCTTTGCAATTGCAATCATGGGCAAACTGTTTATGTCTAGCACCTACCATCCCTGATTAATTACGTCTTGTTCTAACAGGCTGTATCTGCAAGGAAATATAGCTGCGTGGGCTCAGTTCTACATCTATGTAACACTCAATAAGTGTGACATTTCATATTAAGGTTCAGCCTTGTAAGACTCCTTGATGTGGTCTGGCCCAGACGTCTTGACATTTCCTCAGAGGAAACAGATGTGGGTGTAGGTCGATGCTAGTGCAATCTTAGCTGAAGCATTGTTATATTTGATATATCTGGTTTCACTCGACAAGGAAAAACTTATTGTTTCTTAAAATGGCGGCGATGAAACAAAATGGAAGCGAAGCATACATATGTATGAAAGAATAACAGTATATGAATATTTACCTTGACAATTCCCCCTAAACACTAAGTTTTTCCCTTGGCGTGGTGACCTTTGAGACTGTCCATGTGTGGGGAGAGGGGAGGTGGATTTCTTCACCCAGCTACCTCAGAGACTGCCCCCTTATGGGACGCCCCCAGGCAGCTGAGTCCCTATGTTGGTTAACACATGGAGTTCTCCCATCTGTCCCTAAACTAACTCTTTTGATTGTATCGCGTCATAGAGGGTTTTGCCAAGAGGATCAGGCGGGGTATATTGTTCCATATCCCCTACATTCATATACATCTCTTCTTGATAAAGGAAAATACCTGAGGGGTCGGTTGCATTGGTTACAGCTTTCCTATATATGGGTACCACACAACACAGAGCTGAATACTGTAATACTAATCGGTGTGCCAAATCTATAAACTTTGAAATATTACTCATCATGCACCATCCACTAAAGCTAAGTGATGTCTAATGAACCTGTTATCATCATCATCTACACGGCTAAGTCTGTTCCAAGCATCCGTTACTGCAAGGATGCAAGCAAATGTCATTAGTAGCATCATTCCTCTTCTGGAGGCTCTCCAAGGACCTTCTTACAAGGCGATGCGTGGATCCAAGTTTCCTTGCCTTGTAGCTTGACTGCGGTATTTGTGTCAGTAGAACTTGGAAAGGTCTGTCAAATCTCGGATCCAGACTCTTTCTCACGTGTCTTTTAATGACTACCCAGTCTCGGGCTGCAGGCTGTGACTCCCAGGATCCTGGTTCGGATCTGGAAGAGAACTGAAGACATTATCATGTACTTTCTTGAGTCTTTTATGCAAATCCCTTACATATGAGAACTTCAATGTCCCATTTAGTCCTTCTACTTTTCCACTGCTTTGTGGATGATATGGGGTGTGGAAAACTTGTTGAATTCCCAGAGCTTTCAAGACTTCATTCATTATTTCACCTGTGAAATGTGTACCTCTGTCACTTTCGATCACCTCTGGTACTCCATACCTGCACACCACCTCCGCAAGCAGCTTCTTTGCGGTTGCCGCAGCCGTAGCCTTGGCAATCGGGAAAGCCTCGGCCAACCTGAGAATAAATCAAAACACACCAACACGTACTCCCATGATCCTGATTTTGGCAGCTGAATATAATCAATCTGCAGTCTCTGGAAAGGATAGAGGGGCCGAGGGGCGTGTTTGGGTGGTGTCTTGACTACCCTTCCCTGATTATGTGTAGCACATACCATGCATCCCTGGATCAAACCTTCTATACAGGTGGAAAAGCCTGGTGCCACCCAATGCTTCTGCATCACGCTCATTACAGCAGTTTTGGACTGGTGGGTTGGCCCATGTAACATCTGGGCGACCGCAGGGTACAACGCTCTTGGAAGGCATCGGCGCATCCCTCTTCCCCATACCCCAGTTGCTGCATTCAGACATGCACCTTCTTTTCCCACTTTTCTACTTCCTTCTGGCGCACCTGAGCCTGCATCTGGGATAAGGCATCCTCCGACACAAAGGGATTTTTGGGAACGCTTACCTGGTGCATCGTTACCCCTTGGAGTGGTCTACTGGCTGCTGTTTTTGCTGCTGCATCGGCCATTTCGTTTCCTTTACTCACCTGATCAGTGCATCTGGTATGTGCTTTAACTTTTATGACAGCTACTTCTTTTGGTAATTGTAATGCATCAATTAACTGCTGGACTGCGTCAGCATTTTTAATGGGATGTCCTGCTGCCGTCAGGAATCCTCTAGACTTCCAAATTGGACCAAAATCATGGCTATACCGAATGCGTATCTAGAATCTGTGTAGATGTTAACAATTCTACCTTCAACTGTCTTACAGGCCTCGGTCAGAGCCTTAAATTCAGCCTCCTGGGCCGACTGATATGGGAGCATTGGTTCTGCTTTGATTACTGCATTCAGGAGACGATGGCATACCTGGTGTGGAAGGTACCTGAGTCATCTTGGTGGCGAGATCCATCTACAAAAGATTCAAAATCAACATTAAGTCTTTCAGTTTCAAACACTGTGGGTAGGCCTGCTGTTTCCTGTGCCATAAGCTGAACACAATCATAAGGAATCTCCTCTCTTGGATCTTCTTTGTACAATACCGTACAATACCTGACCTCCCCCCTAGATCCGAGAGAGGTAACAATGTGACAGGACTAAGTGTGGTACATCTCTGCAAAGAAACATTTGGAGGCATTAAAAGTGCACATTGCAATTGAAGGTGACGTGCAGCTGAAAGATGTGCCGGCTGCACCTGGTTCAGTATGGTATATACATCATGAGGTGTAAGTGCTGTCAGTGGATAATCAAGAACGATATCTGATGATTTGTGGAGCAATAGTCCTACAGCATATACTGCCCGTACACAGGACGGGGTACCCCTAGCCACTGCATCTAGTCTTTCACTGAAACAGGCCACTGGCCTTTGATTGTCACCATGTAACTATACTCCTGCCGCTGTCCCTGCTGTTCATGGAGATACAGGGTGAATGGTAGTTCATAGTTGAGGGTTCCTAGCGCTGGAGCTGCCACAATCCTGTTTTTGAGGGAATAAAAAACAGTCTATACCTTCAGGAGTTAGTTTAAAAGGCACAATGGTGATACAGTCACAGAGAGGCTGCATGAGGATTGACACAGCATGTATCCACTGTCTGCAATAGAAACCAGTCCAAGAAATGTCCTAAGAGCGGCAACATTAACAGGAATAGGAAAATTCTGTACAGCTTCTTTGCGAGCGCTGGTCAGATGTCGAGCCCCGGTGTAATACAATGTCCCAAAAAGATAACTGAAGATTTACAAAATTGCAGTTTAACCTTTAACGCTTACAACCTGCTTGGTACAAAAACAACATATTATAAAAATAACATTGGCAAAATCAATAACTGTAAACTAAGCAGCATCCTGAGATATCTGGAACAAAAGTGTATATATATATATTAGACACCACTGGAGTTTTCCAGATCAGTAGCTGCATTAACTGCCCATAATTTTTGTACCAACCCGTACACAGGGTTAAGTTGAAGGGGGGCTGGAGTTTGCTATGTGGGCACTGATAAGAACTGTCCTTGGACCTGCAGCTGCCTGCTTGCAAAATGTGGGCTAGAACTACTCCTGGCTGGTTTTTTTTTTTTCTGATACAGAACAAGCTGAATTCTTCTAACTTTTTTTTTTTTTTTTTTTTTAATACATTGTTCGGAGTGGACAGGGAAAACATACAGGACTACACTCTGGACAGCTTCAGTAAGTAATTGTTGGGACCTAGGCATATTAGTAGAAGTATATCATGATTTCATTGCATATATTGCATATTGACACGGCAACTGTCCTGCTCTGGTTGCTGGGACCTGTCCTACTTCTACCTGACCACACGTTTGTATATACGAATTAGATTCGTCCTGTATCATGGGTCCTCCTTTCTGTGAAATTGTTGCGGCCAGTCCTCCAGCATAGTGGAGTTGATTATTTGCAGCATCTACTATGACCCCAACATGTTGTTTCGTAAAATCCCCTGTCCTTATCCTAAAGAGTACATCATGACAGTGGGGTCCAGGAATAACATTGGAATATATTTCCTGAAAATCTTCTCTTTCCTCTGTGTATCCTGTCTCTGACGGGTGAATAATCTCTTTCCTCTGTACTAGCAACGTCTAGCGACATGATTTTACAAAGAGTGCTCTGCTTCAGTTCTGGTGTCATAGTGACAGTTCCAACCGGATAATACTCAATACGTGCTTGTAATTATAACAACACATCACATCCTAAAAGATTACATTGACCCCGTGGTGACACCATTAACTGTGTGTGTACAGTGATTCCTTGAATTTGCAGGGAAATCTTTTTAGTGACGGGGAGCTGGAGAGTTGTCTGTAATTACTGAATTGTCTGCCCCCGTGTCCACTTGGAACTCAACCTCATGTCCCCCTGGTAGATTCACCTGTACTGTGCAATTAGGAATGGGGGGTAAGGAGACAAGGGGTTCATGTGCAAGCTACCATTATCCTATGGGAGCGCCTCTAATTGGTCTTGGGGGCCTCCTGCAGGCGGGTCATTTGGATATGGATTAGTTGGACAGGCTGGATATGGGTTAGTTCTGCAATCCCTCCTGAAATGTCCTGGTTTCTTGCACCCGTAGCACAATTTCTGCCCATCTCCTGACACACGTCTCCTCTCCCTGTTGTTTGCAGGACAAGTACCTACAGCATGTATCCTTGCTCCTCTTTTTGCCTGCGCTAAACCATGTTGTGCCCCCTGTGCTTTTCTGGCTAGATCCTCTGCTTTTACTGATCTCCAATCCGGTCTACTTACTTTCAGTTTTTCCTTGTCACTCCTTTTTTTTTTTTTTTTTTTTTCTTATGCCATTCATATTAAACTTGCCAGAACCCTCTCATTAGTCTTGTTTTCTTTGACAAAACCCATTTCCACCCAAGTTTTTCTTAGAGTCCAGAAATAATCTTTTGGCTCTTTCCTGAACTCTGTCTGCTAGTGTAACTTCTTTTCTCTGCCTGTCTATTTGCTTCTCACATACTCTGACCTTCGATTCTTACGTACTGTGTCTATTCCAAAAACCTATTCAACAAAATCTGAAAACTACTGCACTCTGGCTCTGCGTCTCTATGCTGAATGCCTGATGGGAGGGGTAAGTCGGGTCGCTGCGGTTTGTCAGTGTGCTCTCCCTCAGCCTTCAGCTTCCTTATCTGTAGAATGACCTTGGTGTACAGCAAAATACCATCTCGCTGCTACCAGCACTTCCTCCCTCCCTTATACCTTTGCTTGCTGTCACTGACTCCTGCATTCTTAGATCCGTTCCTACAAATATAATACTTGTATATCTCATTTAGCAATCTATTGTATCTAGCTTCATTTGCCAATTTTTCCCTTAAATTTAGTGTGTTGATCCCTTGAAATCATTCCTATCACAGTTGAATATTTGATAGAAATTGAACTTAAAGATAACCACAGGGTTGTAATATTAACCCAAAGGTGGGCATACTGGCACGAGGTCAGGATATAGCTCAAAGGATATGTAACAGAAGGTTCATGACTGCTGGCTAATCTTGTCCTTCTTGTAGTGGGAGGCGTGAATCCAGGTGCTCTTGCCCTCGAGCTTCGGGTCCTTGGGTGGACAGGACCACAGTGTAGGGACCCTCAAATCTGGGCTGGAGACAGTCTCTTCTCATAAATTTTTTTTTTTTTTTTATATATATAAGGTCATCAGGCGAGAAATCATACACCGTGTCACCTGTAAATTCTGGGAGAGAAGCAGACACTGCAGAGTGGGTGTTAGTTAACTCTTTAGACAAAGCAATCACAAATTTACTACTTTATCATTGGTTTCAAATAATTCCTGGTGCCTAATGTCTTCTATTTTAACATACCAGCATGATGGAGTATTGAATGTATGGTGGCCCGAAGGGTGGCCCGTGACTCATTTGAATTTAGAGGATCATGGACTGGACCTACTGCATGGATGATGATATCAGCGGGAAGGTCCCCTGCATGGGTTGTCAGAGTCTGTCCAGGTGGCAAAGGGTCATAAGTGTGTATATGAGCCATGCATTCTGCAGTGACGATGGGACCACCAACTTGGGCTATTAATAGAGCCAGACCCCCTTTATTGGAGCAGTTGGAGTTGGCAGGACTAACTATAGCACCAACCCGATGTGTCAGGATATCACCGTACCCTATGGATAATGTCACTGGATTTCCGTTGCGGTCTGTGTAATGCTGTGAATGGCTGGGATACCAGTTTTCAAGTACACCGGGAGCTGGGGGCCTGACCGGGGTTTCCGTGAATCTTACAGAACGACTGTCCTCTCTGAGGATTTGTGAAGGAGAGGAAGGTGCCCCATCTCTGGAGTAGGGGTGGAATAGGCCCTAGGACCAGGGGTTGACAATGATGGTGGGGGAATGGAGGAGGGAAGAAAAGATACTGGTGCTGCTGGGGATAGTGGTGGCTGTTGAGGGGCCCACCCCTTTCTATCTCCTGATCCTCCTCCCCTTCATTAGATCCCATAATATCATGGCGGCGGCTTCTGATCATTGTTTGAAAAACTGAAGATTCATGCATTGCAGCAATGGCCGGGTTGGGGTGTGTGAAAGGGAACAATGGTGTTGCATCTGGTGCCATATTGGGAGCTGTGGCCTGCACAGGTGCGGGCGGGGGCTGGTAGTAGGCCCTGGTTGGTATCAGCAAGGGATATAGGCCTGACTGGGTGTGCTTGGGTGTCTCAAGATGGCCGCCGGAGGAGATGGGGTGTTGGTCATTTCCGGGTGTATTAAGATGGCCACCAGGTGCAGCAAGATGGCCGCTGGAGGAAGGGGAGGGACCATTTACGGGTGTGCCAAGATGGCTGCTAGAGGAAGTGGGTGTCCCAAGATGGCTGCTGGGTGTAGTGGGAGGGGCATTTCCTGGTGAGGGCCAGGGGCGGGGAGCCCCACAAACACGACAGGACTCCGCCCAGGGCGGGTTCTGTTCACTACACACACGGCACACCCACCCTTCCGGTGATTTGGTGTCGACTCCATTATAGGGCGGTGGCTGGGGCGCACTGGGTACAGTGACGGGCATTATGGGGCTGACAGCCATTTTTATTACATCAACAAGGTCACATTCTGAACATTTTATATATCCAAACAAAGGCTCAGCATTTTCTGAACCTCCTGCACCGTCTACCTCTCTCCAGCCTTAAACTTTCAAATCATTTGCTACTCTGAGATGTACTTGTGCTTGGTGCAGGAGTCCCTGATCACTTAACATTCCTTTTCTCTGGCTTACAAAATCTTTCCACACTGAAGGCTGAAGCCTCCCTGTACTGGGTAGGCCCATCATTTTGTATAAACTCCTCACATTTTTAACAGCCTTCTTGCCATCCCGTGACTGAAACAATCTCACCAACTCCCAAAGCACCACCCTCTAACTTGTGGGGTTTTTCTGATTTAAACATGCGCATCATGATATTAACAGAGTGCAATGATCTGTCGCGACTCAGACCACCGGCGTCACTTGCAGGTCACCACCCGTCAATGCAGAGTCCCCCTCGATACACTGACAAGACAAAGAGTCCTCCTCCATTTGTCTCTTCCCTAACTGTGGATGGTGACTTTACAGCACAGTTCACCGTGACACTCTACACAGCACAGAGTCCCCCTCGATGTGCTGACACCTGGGCTTCTCCTAATGAGACTTTCCAGGTTAGACAAAGAGTCCTCCTCTATTTGTCACTTTCTCAGACGAAGAGTCCTCCTCTATTCGTCTCCTAAGGAAATTTGGATATGCGCACCCCTACCACAATTCTCTACAAGATACTAGGAATTTGGACACTTTCAAACTGTCACGGGAGGCAACTATCTAGAACAGAGTACAGTGACCGGAGGAGGAGGAAGTGGTGCACACGAGTACGCGCAGGCACGCGACATCACTCGTTCTGACAGTGCTGGTTCGGGACGTGGCGTAGGATCGCTCACGGTCTCACCACTCGACCGGTCACCCACTCAGACCCAAATAGACAATCACAATAGGACCTCACAGTGACTGAGACACAGGCAAGTGGGACACATATACAGGATATATGTTCTCAACTTACCGTGTTCTGGAGGCTGCAGTCCTCGAAGTCAGTCACCGCGGCACCACCGGAAGTCCTTGGACGGGTCTGGCGGGCAGCGAGCCGTTGGCCACGCCCCACGTTGGGCGCCAATTGACGGGGTCGTCTCGTCAAACACTCGTCCTCCAGTCACTCCAGATTAGATTAAGAGCATGGGTCGACCAATCAAAGTATGAGTCAGACACAAGGCTGGTTCAAACTTAGAGCACGCTCAGGAATGGTACTAGTAGCACCGATCTCAGCAATGTCCTGTCTTTATTAGCATACACGGGATTATATAGACATAACAATCAGGATGACCCACGTGGGGTAAGCTATATTCATCTAATATCCGGCCAGCCCTGATTGGCCCATGTCTCCAGACAGATGTTGATGTCGTCTTCAATTGTTAAATGTCATTGTGGTCGTCATCAATGGCTTGATTCAACTTTGTCTGTCAGAAGTAGGCGTTGATCTGGGTCAATGTCTCAGGAACAGATGTTGGCGGATACTGGTGCTATCTTTGAACTAAGTTTCGATATGAATCATGCGAGGTAAGAAAAATACTTTTCTTCAGAGCACACAAGCATATATATTATATATATATATATATATATATATATATATATATGAAAATATAAGAATATAGAAATGGACATATGACATTAGACATTGGGCATATTATAATTGTCCTTTGCAATTGCAATCATGGGCAAACTGTTTATGTCTAGCACCTACCATCCCTGATTAATTACGTCTTGTTCTAACAGGCTGTATCTGCAAGGAAATATAGCTGCGTGGGCTCAGTTCTACATCTATGTAACACTCAATAAGTGTGACATTTCATATTAAGGTTCAGCCTTGTAAGACTCCTTGATGTGGTCTGGCCCAGACGTCTTGACATTTCCTCAGAGGAAACAGATGTGGGTGTAGGTCGATGCTAGTGCAATCTTAGCTGAAGCATTGTTATATTTGATATATCTGGTTTCACTCGACAAGGAAAAACTTATTGTTTCTTAAAATGGCGGCGATGAAACAAAATGGAAGCGAAGCATACATATGTATGAAAGAATAACAGTATATGAATATTTACCTTGACAATACATCATCTTTCTTTTTTCCTTCTTCAAGAACCAGCTCTCTTTTTGCGTAGATGATGGATGGAGAGTGATGACAACTTGTCTCTTCAGGATTCACCATAGGTGTGTGGTTGGGTTCAAATCAGAAGACACTTGGCCTCTGAATCACTTTCACCCTGTTCAGAAATACAACATTGGCCTTACATGTGTGTTTTGGATCATTGTCATGTTGGAGAAGTGCAGGTCTACCAAGAGCACGGAGTGATGGCAGCATCTTCTCTTTCACTGTAGAGTAGAACATCTGTGAATTCATGATGCCATCAATGAAACGTAGCTCCTGACACCAGCAGCACTTGAGCAATCTCCACATAAGAACACTGCCACCACCGTATAATGTAGGTTCCATGCATTTCTCATTGTATTCCTCACCTTTGCAATGTCATACAGTTTTGGAGCCATCAGTTTCAAAACAAATGTTTATTTTGGTCTCCTCTCTCCAGAGTCCCAGGAGTCTTCATATTTATTATGTGCTGTGGGGCTGAGAACATCCTTAATGTGTCCCCAATGCAGTGACTTCAGGTTCCCCACATATTGCAGTGGGCAAGCTTCACACTATATGATGTCACGATAATATGAATATGCTCATATCCTAAGTACACTTAGAGAACTTTCCACTGCATTAACTGGGACACACACCCGCTTCCCTTCCCCCATTAGGTTTGTGCAAAGTACACATGCTGCAGCAATGATCCCCCTTACAGTTTCCCCCCCTGTGTAGTTTTAAGGCCCTAAATTGGTTACAAGC
Source organism: Oophaga sylvatica (assembly GCA_033576555.1). Lineage (NCBI taxonomy): Eukaryota > Metazoa > Chordata > Amphibia > Anura > Dendrobatidae > Oophaga > Oophaga sylvatica. The sequence goes on along the minus strand of JARQOD010005242.1, from coordinate 31,512 downwards.
AGCCTGAAGCACATGGCAAACCAAAACTTCTTTATCCTAGTACAGTGTTCCTTAAAGACCAAATATCTTAACACAGAATATTCACAGAAATAGGAAGCACATATTTCTGGAAACCACAGGGTCCAAGCTCCACACTGGTGGGTTTTGGGAGCTCAACACCTATCAGGAGCCGAGAACTGGTTCCCTGCTTACCCCTAGCCGGCTGACAGTTCGGGTTTGGACTTAAATGAACGCCAATTTTATACTCAGAAAAAATGATAGTTCTGCCGCATCTCTATGAGCCTCACAGCCCGAGATACGGAATTAATAAGGTGTTAGTAAGTTTTCAGTCCTTGTGAAAAGTGGATTGCATTCCATAGCTCTGCCCACTCAGTGATGTCATGAACAGAGGGTATGATTATGAAGCCCAGTTAGGAGGGTGTCATTTGCCCGGGGTGTCAGATAGGAGGCTCTGCTGATGTACCATCATCCCATGGGGAAGGCGCCCCTCCCCCACCTCCACATGGTGTACCTGTAACTGAACCATGTTAGTCCTCATCATTAATCCATTTTGTTTTGTAATTGTCGGTATATACTGTAGATTGTCTCATTTGTTATATCTTTTTTAAAAATTTTTGTAAACACTGCCTATTTCTTTTTGGAGCAAAAGCTACAATATTTACTAGTTTGGTTTTCCTTGCTCTAATACTTATGGCCACGTCCTTCAACTAAGTCAGCGCTACTGATTGGGTTGGCTCCTGACCAGATATTATAAAAATCAGGAGCTGGTGGCAGAAAAGTGTTCTGGGCTTTTGGAAGACTCTGGCAGTGACGGACAGAGGTTTACAAGAGCATTTCCCCACCGGTGACCGGGAATAGTATACAACCCTCCCTGCTGAGTGCCAAATAGGCAGTACACGACCAGGTGGCCCGTCTGGCGACTACTTATCCTAGGCGCAGTTCCCTGACTGACCTGAGGGTAAGGGGGATGCCAGAGAGTTGCAAGTTACAAACCAAAAGTGGGATATAATAAATCCCCTGATGAACTGGGGGCAACCAAACACCCCCAGTTCATGACAGATGTCAATGACATGAGGAGCTACAACTACTGAGACGTCCAATATTATATTATTCTGTTTAGTAGATGAAACATTTTTGCTTTGGGCCCATACTTGCACAAACCACATTTAGGTCGACCACATCCAATAAAACCTTGGGTATTTGGCACCCACGTGTCATAGAATCATAGAATGGTAGAGTTGGAAGGGACCTCCTGGGCCTTCTGGTCCAACCCCCTGCTCAAAACAGGATTCTCTAAATCATCCCAGACAGATGTCTATCCAGCCTCTGTTTGAAGACTTCCATTGAAGGAGAACTCACCACCTCTTGTGGCAGCCTGTTCCAGTCATTGATCACCCTAACTGTCAAAAAGTTTTTTCTAATATCTAATCTGTGTCTCCTCCCATTCAGTTTCATCCCATTGCTTCTAGTCTTTCCTTGTGCAAATGAGAATAAAGATGATCCTTCTACAATGTGACAGCCCTTGAGATATTTGTAGACAGCTATTAAGTCTCCTCTCAGTCTTCTTTTTTGCAAGCTAAACATTCCCAAATCCTGCAACCGTTCCTCATAGGACATGGTTTGCAGACCGGTCACCATTCTGGTGGCTCTTCTCTGAACTTGCTCCAGTTTGTTGATGTCTTTTTTAAAATGTGGTGCCCAAAACTAGACACAGTATTCCAGATGAGGTCTGACCAAAGAGGAGTAGAGGGCAATAATGACCTCACGTGATCTAGACTGTATGCTTCTGTTGATACATCCTAGAATTGCATTTGCCTTTTTTGCTGCTGCATCACACTGTTGACTCATGTTAAGTCTGTGATCAATTAGTATACCCAAGTCTTTTTCACATGTGCTGTTACTTAGCCCTATTCCTCCCATTTTGTATATGCTTTTTTCATTTTTATTGCCCAGATGTAGTACTTTGCATTTTTCCCTGTTAAAATCCATTCTGTTAGTTGCTGCCCACTGCTCCAGTTTATGTATATCTTTTTGAATCCTCTCTCTCTCTTCTCTAGTATTAGCTACCCCTCCTAGCTTTGTGTCATCAGCAAATTTGATCAGTTTACCCTCAATTCCTTCATCTAAATCATTGATAAAGATGTTGAACAATACAGGGCCCAAAACAGAGCCTTGTGGTACCCCACTTGAGACATTCTTCCAACTGGATGTGCAGCCATTTACAACCACTCTTTGGGTCCGATCACTAAGCCAGTTATGAATCCACCTAACAGTTGCCTTGTCCATTCCATACTTAGTCATTTTTTCAATAAGGATTGTGTGAGATACTTTGTCAAATGCTTTGCTGAAGTCAAGATATACTATATCTACAGCATTTCCCTGATCCACCCAGTCAGTGATTCTGTCATAGAAGAAATTAAGTGTCGGCTGACTTTCTTGTTGACAGATATAAGCTAGGAGAAATTATGTTACCGGTAATAACTAGTGATGAACGAGTATGCTCGGCACTATTTGGTGTTCGCCCGAGCATCGCAGTGCTCGGGATGCTCGGAGCTCTTCTAGTATTTTCGGGGTTGCTCGGCAGAAGCTCAAGTCCCCACCCAGCGTGTTTGGTGCTATTTAGAGAGCCAATGAACATGCAGGGATAGTCTGCCACACACTGTAATGCTGCAGCAAAGTTGTTTGTGGTCTTGCAGTGATTGGCTTGCCCCACAGCATCATCAGGTCTATTTCAGACCTGGCGCCGCCATGCTAATCACATGCTGTGTCTGCGTGTGTGTGCGGCTGTGTTTGGGTGTCTGCATGTGTGTGCGGGTGTCTGTGTGTGTGTGTGTCTGCAGGTGTGTGTGCGGTAACGCTACCGCCGGTAAAGTCGGTTACAGTGCTGCAGGATCATGCTGGCAGATGTCAGCGTTATTCCGCAGCTGACTGTGACCCGCAAGCGATGAGCAGGCTTGGCCCAATGAGACTACTGCTCCCTTCGGGCTATCTCTGGTGTCACTGATAAGTGACAACAGCTGCCGCTGATGGGAGAGTAGTTAATTTTTTCATCAGCTGGCACTTGTGCTCACTGTTAAAAAAAAAAAAAAAAAAAGTTACATAAATATTCATTATTGACATAAAACATACATATTGATACATAATACATACATATTCACATAGAATAATCACTGCTGCGTGGAAAAGTTCTCGCACAGCGGTAGTGCCATAAAGTGAGAGCATCAGAGTGATAAACTCCGGTGAACTCTCACTGCAGCTCCATAATACCATGCGGGAGATATTAGCTCCTGTCAGTGTATCACCGGAGGTCGGCTAGAGCAGTCACATGGGGAGATGTGACTGTTCTTCAAGTGAGATTGTCGTGGGACACTCGTAATTAAATTGACTATGGCAGACAGGGAGTATTTATGTTGGTTTATTTTATTTTTGTTGCAGGAGACCGAGGGAGTCAGGGAGTAGGTAAAGCAGTAAGTATGGTTAATTAAGATTAATAAAGGACTTTATTCTGGCTGTGTCTTTATTGACCATATAACTATAGGATTAGTAATGGATAGGTGTCTTATAGATGCCTCTCCATTACTAATCCGTGAGCTTGATGTCACCGGACAATGCAAAGGTGACATCAACCCCACAAATATAAACCCCACTTGCCACTGCTATAGGGCAAGTGGGAAGAGGGAGGCAAAGTGCCAGAATTGCCGCATCTATAAGATGTGGCATTTCTGGGGTGGCTGACAGCTGATGTTTTTAGCCTGGGGGGTCAATATCCATGGCCCCTTCCCAGGCTATTATATCAGCCCGCAGCTGTCTGCCTAGCCTTTGCTGGTTTTGATTTTATAGGGAGACCCCATGTCATTTTTTTCTGGGGTCCCCTGTAAAATAGCCAGTAAAGGCTAAGAAAACCTGTGAGCTGATATTAATAGCCTGGGAACCTCTATGGCTATTGGCTCCTTCCCAGAATATTAACATCAAGCCGTCGGCTTTCCCTCTGCTGATTATGAAAATTAACACTGGAGCCCAGCAATTTTTTTTGAATGTTTTGAAAAATAAAAATATTGCGTTTCACACACTATAAGGTTGTATGTGAGCACTATATGGCAGTATGTGAGCACTATATAGCAATATATGAGCACTATATGGCAATATGTGAGTACTATAAGATGGTATTTTGGCATAATAAACCAACATAAATACTTCCTATCCACTGTAGTCCAATACCGAGTGTGTTATGAATGTGCTAGAGATGGTTTCTAAGCAGACGCTCCCTCTGGTGGTTACAGACAGTACTGAACCTTTCAGCGAGGAAAGGCAATCTGGGTTCACTGACTGGTCTGATATAAGGGAGGTTCCCTCCCATGATGGTTGCCGGTGATCAATTGTTCTTGTCTCAATTGTGGTTCCTGGTTCATTTGGAAGTTTGCTGAGTCTTGCCTGCATCTTCTGCTATCAGATAAGATATTTTCTGCTTTTATTTTTGTGCTTGCTTTTTGCATTTTTCCCTGCACTTCTGTGGAGGTCAGCCAGGTCCCCTCCGGGGGGGGCTTGTGCTCCTCTCAGTTTATTGAAGCCACTGTTGTTTGTTCATTTTCTTTTTCCTGTTTTTTCAGTGGCTGCGGCTTGGTTTTGTTCACACTGAGATCTGATTTAGTGGGTGGTGAGATCATGTGATCTCAGTATTTTTGTAATCAGAATTGTTGGATTTTTGTAGGGTTTTCTGGGTTGCAGAAAGTAATCTCTCCGTCCTATACCTATTTAGTCAGCTTGTGGCCCAGCTTTTGCTCATTCTATTTTCTGTCTGTGTTTGTGCTTTCTTCTTGTCTAACCGCCATTACATGTTTGGGGGCTTCCTATTTTCTTTGGGGATCTGCTCCACATCATCTTTCTGCCTTTAGGTGTAGTTATCTCTCAGGCTGTGACGAGGTGTCTAGGATCAACGTAGGAACGCTCCACGGCTACCTCTAGTTGTGTGGTTAGTTTAGGAATCTGCAACCCATTAGTTACCAACATCTCAGGTGTTCGGTTTCCCGGCTGTTGTTCCTGTCCTCCTCAGCTACCTAACATAACACGAGTGTCCCACGACGATCTCATGTGTAGAACAGTCACATCTCCCGATGTGACTGCTCTACCCGACCTCCGGTGATACACTGACAGGAGCTAACATCTCCCTCAGTGTATCATAAAGCTGCAGTGAGAGTTCACCGGAGTTCATCACTCTGGTGCTCTCACTTTATGGCACTACCGCTGTGTGAGAACTTTCCCTACTTGGATCGACCTGCTCCAAAACCTGAAATCTTAGTTGTGCGAAATTATGTCCCATTTTATGGAAGTGATATGGAAGAGGAAGATGTCCCCTGTTGCACCTAATGTTCGATTTGTGCTGTGAGATCCTGTCCCTCACAGCTTGTGTAGTCTCTTCCACATAGTCGAGGCCACATGGGCATTTGATGGCATAAACCACATACAGTATGTGGATTAACAAGTGTAATACCTTTTAGGGGGATGTCCTGGCCTGCGTGGAGATGAAAAAATAGATGGCCCTTTTGTACATTACTGCACTGTAGACACTTAAGACATGGGAATGTGCCCCGTTTCTGGGTTTGGAGGAACGTTTGTCTCGGTACCACTGTTTCAGGGCTCACGTCTGCTCTAGCCAGTTTATCTATTAGTTTGATTGACGGCGGTAGCAGGGGAGGAAGGGCTGTTGGAACTCCGGTATATTGGGATAACTTTTCCAAAGTATTTCCAGTTTTTTCTAATGGTGGCATGTACTTTGTTGGAATAGGGATGATACGTGTGTACAAATGGTATGCGTTTATTGGATTTTCTGGATGTGGGAACGAAGGCATTATGTCTGGATGATAAAAGTAACTTGGAAAGGATAACCTCTACAATGAACTTATTTTCCATTTCTTCCATTCTTTGTTGTTTGATTTGTTCTCCTGTCACTATTCTTCCCACTCTTTGGAATTGGCCTTTTGGAATAGACCTTTTAACAGCAGGGGGACGAAAGCTGGTACAGTACAAGAGACTATTTGATCTGTCTCTTTGATAAAAAGATCTATGGAGAGATTACCCTCTACCTGTAGACTGTGAGCCCTTGCGGGCAGGGTTCTCTCTCCTTCTGTACTTGTGTGTGCCTTGTATTGCTCACGTTTATTGTACTTGTCTATATTTGCCCCTTTTCACATGTAAGGCGCATGGAATAAATGGCGCTATAAAAATGTATAATAATAATATATCTTTATGAACCATAGTGTCCAGAAAATTGATGCTCACCAAGTTGTGTTGCAACATGAATTTAAGTTCTGGCCAGATATTGTTGATGTGCCTATCAAAGGTTAGAATTGTGTCAATGGGTCCATTCCAGATGCGGAACACATCATCAATATACCTCCCGCCATAATATAGAATGTTGTTGGTACAATGGGTGGGTATAGCAAAATCGTCCTCAAAGGCTATCATGTACGCAATTGCGTACGGGGGTGCTACAATTGATCCCATTGCAGTGCCCTGCAATTGGACATAAAACGTATCCTGGAACATGAAGTAGTTCTCTTTGAGAACCAAATTTAGAAGGTCAGAGCAGAATTGCCTGATTTGAGTATCAAGTTGTGCCTTGGTCAATAGTCTCTCAATAGCCTCTATGCATTTGTTGTGGGTAATGGATGTATAGAGACTGCTAACATCCCAAGTCACGAGAAATTATGAAGGAGGGAGGGAGTCCAGGGATTTAATTAGGCTGATGAATTCACCCGTATCAAGTAAGAAGGATTTGCTTTTCTTCACTAGTGGGATTAAGATTTTTTCCAAGACCATAGCTAATGGAGAGAGTTTGGAATCTGTGGAAGACACTATTGGGCGACCAGGAGGTTTATGTAGTTCCTGGGAATCTGACTTTAAAAGGAATTCTTTCAGTCTCTTATCAATAGTGCCCCGTTGTATGTGATAGTCCACGACCTGTTCAATTTTAATGGCTATGGAATTTATTGAGTTATGAGTGATGATCTTGTATATTTGAGTGTCATTGAGATGTCTACTGATTTCTGTCAAATATGACATAGTGGTCATGGGAGATTTCAACTATCCAGACATTTGTTGGGAATCTCAGGCAAAACTAACAGGTCAAGGAAATTCTTATCCTCTCTTGCTGACAACTTTATCTTCCAAAAGGTAGGGGAGAAAATAAGGAGATCTGCTACCTTCGATCTAATCCTTATAAACAGGGAAGAAATGGTTGAGGAGGTAAGAGTGGCTGGGACCCTAGGAGGTAGTGACCATGCTATTTTAGAATTTTGGATAACAAGAGGAGGAAGACCTGTGAAGACTCAGACGTCAAGGTTAGATTTCAGAAAGGCAGATTTTAAGGGACTCAGAAAGAGAATTGGAGGGATCCAATGACTGGATATCCTTAAGGACAAAAATGTCCAGGAAGGATGGAAAATCTTGAAAAATGAGATTCTCAAAGCACAATTGTTAACAATTCCGAAAATTGTGAAGAATGGGAAGCATTTAAGGAAACCAGGATGGATGAACACAGAACTTAAACACATGCTAAAAAGGAAGAAAGAAATGTTTATCAAATGGAAAGAGGGAGGCATATCTAAAGAAGAATATAATGCCGTCTGCAGAACCTGCAGGGCACAAATCAAAATTATCTAAAGCTGACAATGAATTAAGGCTTGCAAGTGACATCAAAAGCAACAAAAAAGGATTTTGGGGATACGTCAAAAGTAAAAGAAAATTCAAAGATGTTATAGGATTTTTACAGGATGAAAATGATGAAATGATAAGACAGGATGTTGAGAAGGCTGAACTGTTAAATTCCTATTTTGCATCTGTTTTCTCTCAGAAAGGAAATGTAACATCAACTGATCTTCACTGTCCTATTAAAGGAATAGAAGAATCCAGGATATCTATAAACAGAAAGACAGTGAGGAAACACTTAGCTAACCTAAATGAATTCAAGTCTCCAGGTCCAGATGAATTACACCCCAGAGTACTGAAGGAGATAGCAGAAGAAATTCTTGAACCACTGTCCATAATCTTTGAAAATTCTTGGAGAACAGGAGAAGTCCCAGAAGACTGGAGAAGAGCAAATGTTGTTCCTATCTTCAAAAAGGGGAAGAAGGTGGATCCAGGGAACTACAGGCCGGTGAGTCTGACTTCTATACCAGGAAAGATCTTTGAACAAATTATTAAAGAACATGTATGCAAGTACCTGGATAAGAATGAAGTGATAAAACAGAGTCAGCATGGGTTTGTAACTAATAAGTCATGTCAGACTAACTTAATTTCCTTCTATGACAGAATCACTGACTGGGTGGATCAGGGAAATGCTGTAGATATAGTATATCTTGACTTCAGCAAAGCATTTGACAAAGTATCTCACACAATCCTTATTGAAAAAATGACTAAGTATGGAATGGACAAGGCAACTGTTAGGTGGATTCATAACTGGCTTATGATCGGACCCAAAGAGTGGTCATAAATGGCTGCACATCCAGTTGGAAGAATGTATCAAGTGGGGTACCACAAGGCTCTGTTTTGTGCCCGTATTGTTCAACATCTTTATCAATGATTTAGATGAAGGAATTGAGGGTAAACTGATCAAATTTGCTGATGACACAAAGCTAGGGGGGTAGCTAATACTAGAGAAGAGAGAGAGGATTCAAAAAGATATAAATAAACTGGAGCAGTGGGCAGCAACTAACAGAATGGATTTTAACAAGGAAAAATGCAAAGTACTACATCTGGGCAATAAAAATGAAAAAAGCATATACAAGATGGGAGGAATAAGGCTAAGTAACAGCACATGTGAAAAAGACTTGGGTATACTAATTGATCACAGACTGAACATGAGTCAACAGTGTGATGCAGCAGCAAAAAAGGCAAATGCAATTCTAGGATGTATCAACAGAAGCATACAGTCTAGATCACGTGAGGTCATTATTGCCCTCTACTCCTCTTTGGTCAGACCTCATCTGGAATACTGTGTCCAGTTTTGGGCACTACATTTTAAAAAAGACATCAACAAACTGGAGCAAGTTCAAAGAAGAGCCACCAGAATGGTGACCGGTCTGCAAACCATGCCCTATGAGGAACGGTTACAGGATTTGGGAATGTTTAGCTTGCAAAAAAGAAGACTGAGAGGAGACTTAATAGCTGTCTACAAATCTCTCAAGGGCTGTCACATTGTAGATCATCTTTATTCTCATTTGCACAAGGAAAGACTAGAAGCAATGGGATGAAACTGAATGGGAGGAGACACAGATTAGATATTAGAAAAAACTTTGACAGTTAGGGTGATCAATGAGTGGAACAGGCTGCCACGAGAGGTGGTGAGTTCTCCTTCAAAGGAAGTCTTCAAACAGAGGCTGGACAGATATCTGTCTGGGATGATTTAGAGAATCCTGCTTTGAGCAGGGGGTTGGACCAGATGGCCCAGGAGGTCCCTTCCAAGTCTACTATTCCATGATTCTATGATATAATCTGTTTATCCATTATGACAATGGCTCCCCCTTTGTCAGCTGGTTTCTTAATTAGAGATTTATCCGATGATAACTTCTCTAAGGCAATTGTTTCTGCGGTAGATACATTCTGTTGAAAGTATAATGAACCCTGGATAATCTCCCTACTGAGACTATTGACATCCCTCTCCACTAGGGCAATGAAAGCCTCCACTGTTGGGTTGTTCTTTGGTGGCATATAGGAACTGGATGTACGCAGGCCCAATTAATGACAGGTAAGTAAAGCCAGATTGCTATGGGTGGAGTGTTCTGGGTCTGGAGTGTTTTTAGAGAAATGTGCTCGTAGGCGTAATTTCCGAAAGAACCTTAGAAGGGTCCATACTCAATTCAAATAAGTTGAATTTATATGCAGGACAGAATAATAGTCCTTTCTGCAAAAATATAACTGATCAGAGTCCAAATTTTTAGAGGAGACATTGATGACTAGTGGGAGATGCCTACCTGGGACCTCGTTGTGACGTCGGTTCTCCTGTCACCGGTGGCATTGACCCCTGCCTCGTCATCCTCTTAGCCGACCTCGACCGCTCCCTAAAAAAGTAGTAGTTGTTAGAGTGTATGTGGAGCCATGTCTGCTGTCGGTTGAACTTTAGGAACTCTGAGAGGCTCTGAGTCTGTAAGATCATTGCATATCCTGCCATCGGTAAACCCTGTTTTGCAAGTAGTCTTCAGTATCTCTCAGAAATTTGGATCTCTTCTTTTTCTCTAGATCCAGACGGTAACTGCATAGAGTCTCCTGATTTTTGGACTTGATATCCTGAAAATTTTCCTGGGACAAAGTGCTTGAGAGTTGGGTCTCAATTGCTGAAATTTGCGTGTTGACCATGTCTAGGTTTTTCTGTAAAGAAGAAAGAGTTAAGGTCATCAAATGAGCATTTATTGAGAATCTGCTCAAATTTTGTACAGTCCTTATCGTCTTTAAAGAATATTGGTTGAAGGGGAACACGTAGATGTCTAGGTATTCGCTGGACCCGTAGATATTCTGCTATGGTGATGGTATGTAACTGCAGGTTCACGGATCTTTTGGTTTCACTTTCCAAGTCCCTGTTCTTTAGCTCTTGTGCTGGAATTTGGAGAAAGTCACTAGAGGCAGTCATCTTGGAGATGATTTCTGTGACTTCAGTGGCGTTGTAGAAAAAGGTTTCAGTTGACATCACATGAGTAAGGTTCTCGTGTGAAGAAGGCTCCAAAGGTAAAGAAAAAAATGGGAACTCCCTCGACTTGGTCTTCTCCCAGCTTTGTACAGTGGATGAATTCACAAACTCCCTCTCCTGCTCTCTGACCACAACCTTCTTTCATTCTCTATCAAGAACTGCCATCCCGCTCAGGTCACCCCAACTTTCCACACATATACAGTACAGACCAAAAGTTTGGACACACCCTCTCATTTAAAGATTTTTCTGTATTTTCAGGACTATGAAATTTGTAAATTCACACTGAAGGCATCAAAACTATGAATTAACACATGTGGAATTATACACTTAACAAAAAAGTGTGTAACAACTGAAATTATGTCTTACTAGCTGTAGTACCCGGCTTCGCCCGGGTTAATGTACTTAACTGTGCCCTCATCAGGATAGCAACATAGAAGGACAAAGCTGTGGCTGCTACTATATATATATCCTCCCACATACAGGTGATGTGACTTACATCAGTCATTACACCAACATTGGCCAAGCATAGTAACTGAAATCCTATTACCTCACACAAGCTTTCTTATACTGACAATGTCCTCTGTTGCCTATGAGACGCTTCCCACGGCTGTGGGGCATCGGGACATGGCACAGCTTGCCTAGCTAGCCAATGCTCCCACGCCGCCAGTCCACGACGACGTGAGGCATGGGTCCCAGATGATAAGAGAATGTGGACCCACTGGACCACGGAGGGAGACCCGGGCCTGCCCGGACTAGGGAAGGGCAGCGACCGGGATCCGTGGCAGCTGAGCATGTGGGCAAGGTGACGACCTGCAGGACTAGACAACACCGCACAACTTCAGGTAAGAAGAAACATAAAGTTTACTTAAAGAAACACAGTACATAAACAGAACATAAGACCGGGCTCCCGATTCCGCACATCAGAGAAGGTTACACGACTCAGGATCACAGACGAGTGCTGGAGGACATCACGGGTAGATGCAGTCCAGGGTTATCTGGCACGGGCATACTTGGACGGCCTCTCTCTCAGGCCTCAGGCGTAGCACAGGCTCAGCAGGAGAACATCAGACACCGACCTCAGACAGACTTCAGACGATGGCGGGGTCATCACGGGTTGATGAAGTCCAGGATCATCTGGCACGGGCAAACTAGTATGGCCTCACTCTCAGGCCTCGGGCGTAGCACAGGCTCAGCAGGAGAACATCAGACACCGGCCCAGGACGAACGTCAGACGATGGCGGGGTCATCACGGGTTGATGAAGTCCAGGGTCATCTGGCACGGGCATACTAGGACAGCCTCTCTCTCAGGCCTCAGGCGTAGCCCAGGCTCAGCAGGAGAACATCAGACACTGACCCAGGACAGACGTCATCACAGGGTAGACCAAGGAGGAACCGGTAGGACATCGGAACATCAGGAACACGGACTGGATCTCAGGGACACAGGAACACAGACAGGAACACGGACTGGAACATCAGGAACACGGATTGGATCTCAGGGAGTCAGGAACACAGACAGGAACACAGACTGGAACACAGGCATCGGACTCCGGACATCTGGCACCGATCGGCAGGCTCCGGACATCAGGTAGAGATGGATAGGATCCGGACATCTGGAAGTGGTCATCGGACATCGGATATCAGGCAGTGGTCATCAGGGAGGACACGGACAGGAACATCAGGGACACGGATTGGATCTCAGGGAGTCAGGAACACAGACAGGAACATGGATTGGATCTCAGGGAGTCAGGAACACGGACAGGAACATCAGGAACATGGATTGGGTCTCAGGGAGTCAGGAACACGGACAGGAACATGGATTGGATCACAGGAACACAGACTGGAACACAGGCCTCGGACTCCGGACATCTGGCACCGATCAGCAGGATCCGGACATCTGGCAACAATCGGCAGGACCCGGACATCAGGCAGGGAGGATAGGATCCGGACATCTGGAAGTGGTCGTCGGACATCGGACATCAGGCCATGGTCATCAGGCATAGGATCCGGACATCTGGCACCGATCAGCAGGCTCCGGACATCTGGCAACAATCGGCAGGACCCGGACATCAGGCAGGGAGGATAGGATCCGGACATCTGGAAGTGGTCGTCGGACATCGGACATCAGGCCATGGTCATCAGGCATAGGATCCGGACATCTGGCAGCGACCTGAAAAGGAACCCCAGCGGTCTGGTGCAAGCCCCGCCAGGCTCAACGGGAGCTGGCCGGGGATTGCACAGAAGCTGAGCACAGAGTAACAGAAACTCAGCACACACAGGACTCCTCCTTCCAAGATGAACTCAGGTTATATAGCAAGGATTCACAGTCACTGGCACAGGGTTCTGGACTCAGCAGGATTTCAGGAACATAACAGAGGACACAATTCAGACAGTCAGGTACAAGATGTGATCCAAGATCAGGGGTTCAGGTAATTAGACACAGCAGGAACAGGCCTGGATATACAGCCTCCAGGAACGGCGATCTGGATAATCAGCCCCCAGCATAGGCGGAAACACAAGACACAGTTCAGACATTCAGGTACAGGATGCGATCCAGGATCAGGGGTTCAGGTAATTAGACACAGCAGGAACAGGCCTGGATATACAGCCTCCAGGAACGGCGATCTGGGTAATCAGCCCCCAGCATAGGCGGAAACACAAGACACAGTTCAGACATTCAGGTACCGGGTTAGATCCAGGATCAGGGAACAAGACACAGCAGGAACAGGGAATCAGCTCTCCAGAGCTGATCAAATTCAGAGCAGGAGCTGAACACACAACCACATATGGCTAGGTTCAGGGATTCAATGTGGATTCAATGTGAAGCTCTGGCAACGCCCACTAGGGCTGGGGAACTTTATATATGAGCTGCTTCACAGCGATAGGCTGGAGCAGTAATTCTAGTAAACACCCAATCCACATAAAAGCAGGACAGGTGTGGGCCGCGCCCCCTATGCAGAGCCAGACAGCTCAACACAGAGGGAACCCAACAATGGCTGCTGCCACACACGTAGTAAGTCATGCACCACTGCAGAGGACTTTGCAAGCTACGGACGGCTTTTACAGCAGGTCAGGGACCGCACATGCGGGCGGTAATGCAAAGCAGCGGAGCCACTCACGCAAGTACGGGTACGCAGCAGAGCCGGGAACTGAGCAGCATCCATATAGGTAACAGACAACAGTATCCCAGCTGGTTAGGGGGAAAGGAGCAAAAGGGTTAATGCAAAAAACATGCAGAGTAACGCTGGAAAACAAAGTACAGAATACCAGCGTTACAGCCTATAGTAACCAAACAGAGCTCATATTAATGACCTATGGCAAAATAGAAGCTGAGCTGTGATTGGTTGCTATAGGCAGCCTGATAATTCTCCAGCCAACAGAAAACATTCCCCTCTGGCAGTATATATTACCTCACACATACAAATAATATACAGCTCATGTGACTGACATCTGTCTTATTTCCCTATATGGCAAATTTATAACAAATTGGTCTTGTAGTTTGGCTGGTTATTAATCAGATATTTATTTTTAAAAGATAAAAATACCAGACGTGTGTGTGTTTTTAATGCGCGCAATTTTGAACACGTGGGGTTAAAATGTCGACTCAAAACACAGCCTATGATGCTCCCGGGGTCGAGACGTGCAGGTGTGCAAAATTTCATGCCCGTAAATGCAGATTCCTATGCCGGACATAGACACAAGTATTCAGCTTTCTCCCCATTATGTAGATAGGGCCAAAATTGTTTGGCGATTTGGAACGTGCGGGGGTTAAAATTTCCATTCAACACATAGCCTATGATGCTCCTGGGGTTGAGATGTGCGGGCATGCAAAATTTCATGCCCGTAAGTACAACGGTGCAGATTCCAATCCCGGGCCAAAATTATTTGCCGATTTGGAATGCGCGGGGTTAAAATTTCGACTCAAAACCTAGCCTATGACGCTCCCGGGGTCGAGACGTGCGGGTGTGCAAAATTTCATGCCCGTAAATGCAGATTCCTATGCCGGACATACACACAAGCATTCAGCTTTCTCCCCATTATGTAGATAGGGCCAAAATTGTTTGGCGATTTGGAACGCGCGGGGTTAAAATTTTGATTCAAAACATAGCCTAGGACGCTTTTGGGGTCGAGACGTGCGGGCGTGCAAAATTTCATGCCCGTAAGTGCGACGGTGCGGATTCCAATCCCGGACAAACATACCCACATACATACATTCAGCTTTATATATTAGATATTCTAGGTTCTTCAAAGTAGCCACCTTTTGCTTTGATGACTGCTTTGCAGACAACCCTGGCACACGTTGCAAACAAGTTTCCTGCAGCGGTGCTCCAGGTGCGCCGAACGTCTGTGGAGAAAATCTAATCTACCCGAAGATTTCATCCATTACAAGTTTATGCTTAAAACATACAACACTGCCCTTCACCTCTCCAAACAAACCTATTTCAACACCCTCATCACCTCACTATCCAATAACCCTAAACGTCTCTGTGACACTTTTCATTCCCTATTCAACCCAAAAGTGCAGGCCCCAACCACAGATCTCCGCGCTGACGATCTGGCCAATTATTTCAAAGAAAAAATTGACCACATCCGACAGGAAATTATCTCCCAATCCCCTCATACCATGCACTGTCCTCCCTCCCCCCTGCATCTAGCTCACTCTCTGATTTTGAACCAGTCACAGAAGAAGAAGTGATCAGGCTCCTTGCATCTTCTCGCCCATTTGCACCAGTGACCCCTGTTATGAATGTGCTAGAGATGGTTTCTGAGCAGAGGCTCCCTCTGGTGGTTACAGACAGTACTGAACCTTTCAGCGAGGAATGGCAATCTGGGTTCACTGACTGGTCTGATATAAGGGAGGTTCCCTCCCATGATGGTTGCCGGTTATCAATTGTTCTTGTCTCAATTGTGGTTCCTGGTTCATTTGGCAGTTTGCTGGAGTCTTGCCTGCATCTTCTGCTATCAGATAAGATATTTTCTGCTTTTATTTTTGTGCTTGCTTTTTGCATTGTTCCCTGCACTTCTGTGGAGGTCAGCCAGGTCCCCTCCGGGGGGCTTGTGCTCCTCTCAGTTTATCTGAAGCCACTTTTATTTGTTCATTTTCTTTTTCCTGTTTTTTCAGTGGCTGCGGCTTGGTTTTGTTTACACTGAGATCTGATTTAGTGGGTGGCGAGATTGTGTGATCTCAGTATTTTTGTAATCAGAATTGTTGGATTTTTGTAGGGTTTTCTGGGTTGCAGAAAGTAATCTCTCCTGTCCTATCCTATTTAGTCAGCTTGTGGCCCCAGCATTTGCTCATTCTTTTTTCTGTCTGTGTTCGTGCTTTCTTCTTGTCTAACCGCCATTACATGTTTGGGGGCTTCCTATTTTCTTTGGGGCAGATAGCTTTCATCTTTCTGCCTTTAGGTGTAGTTATCTCTCAGGCTGTGACGAGGCGTCTAGGATCAACGTAGGAATGCTCCACGGCTACCTCTAGTTGTGTGGTTAGTTTAGGAATCTGTAACCCATTAGTTACCAATATCTCAGGTGTTTGGCTGCCAGGCTGTTGTTCCTGTCCTCCTCAGCTACCTAACATAACAGACCCCATTCCATCACATCTCCTCCAGTCCCTTTCCCTGCTGTCACCTCTCACCTAACAAAAATATTCAACCTCTCTCTCTTTTCTGTTATCTTTCCCTCCTCATTTAAACATGCCATCATGCATCCATTACTTAAAAACCGGCCCTCGACCAAAACTGTGCCGCTAACTATAGACCTGTCTCTAATCTTCCCTTCATCTCTAAACTCCTGGAATGCCTGGTCCACACCCGTCTTATCTGCTATCTCTCAGATAACTCTCTTCTCGACACTCTTCAATCTGGTTTCCGCTCTTTACACTCTACTGAAACTGCCCTCACTAAAGTCTCTAATGATCTTCTAACAGCTAAATCTAATGGTCACTACTCCATGCTAATTCTCTTGAATCTCTCCACAGCATTCGACACTGTCGACCATCAGCTCCTCCTCACTAAGCTATACTCCATCGGCCTCAAGGACACCATTCTCTCCTGGTTCTCCTCTTATCTTTCTGACCCTTCCTTTTGCTGATTCCTCCTCCTCTCATCTTCCCCTTACTGTTGGGGTTCCTCAAGGATCAGTCCTAGGCCCCCTCCTCTTCTCTTTGCATACCGCCCCTATTGGACAAACAATCAGTAGATTTGGTTTCCAGTACCATCTCTATGCTGATGACACTCAATTATACACTGCTTCTCCTGATATCACGCCTGCCTTTTTAGAAAACATCAGTGATTGTCTTACCGCTGTCTCCAACATCATGTCATCCCTCTATCTGAAACTGAACCTGTCAAAAATGGAACTCCTCGTGTTTCCTCCCTCTACTAACATACCTTTGCCCGACGTTGCCATCTCCGTGTGTGGCTCCACCATTACTCCCCAGCAACATGCCCGCTGTCTTGGGGTCATACTTGATTCAAGCTTTCATTCACCCCCCACATCCAATCACTGGCTCGCTTTTGTTATTTCCACCTCAAAAACATCTCTAGAATTCGACCTTTTCTTACTTTCGACTCTGCAAAAACCCGTACGGTTTCTCTTATTCATTCTCGTCTGGACTATTGTAACTCTCTACTAATCGGTCTCCCTCTTACCAAACTCTCCCCTCTCCAATCTGTCGTGAATGCTGCCTCCAGGATCATATTCCTCACCAATCGTTATACTGATGAATAGTGAGTTTCACCTGCAAGGACGTGTGCGCGGAAGCCTCGGTTGTCTGGAGGAGGCTTCCCTCAGGAGAGTACAGAAACAGAAACCCATAGTTTCGGTCCTGACTTTTCCCCCGGTGACAGGCCGGGCCCCTGAGTGTTTCAGAGAGAGACTTTCCAGTTGTCGCATCATCGTTCTTAGTGACTGTCAGCCTGATATATAGACTCAGAGCAGGAGACACTCAGCTCTTCCGTGTTACTCCTGTCTACCGCTTCAACCCCAGAGTTTTTCCCGCTGTTGGCCAGGAATGAGAGAGACTTGGGAGACTGCAAGTGCTGCTGTTGACGGTGCCTACGTTGGAGAAGACGGTCCCTTCAATCAAGGTTTCATCCAATGGATAAGTTCCCAGAATACTCTTTTTGCTTCTTCTTTTATTAAACTGTTGCTAAATCTCACTTAGCTTAAGTGTGCAGTTGAAATTACTTTTGTTCCCCATTACTTCTCCTGCGAGGAGATATTTTCCCCTGTAAATAAATCCATCAACTGTTGGTCTGTCTCTGGCCTGTAGTGACATTCTTAGCGCCTGCACAATTCTTACGTTTTTACACTGGTCTCCTAGACTTGGAATGCCCATACACTTACTGTATGGGCTGTCAAAAATTTCCCCTTCGGGGTGTACATATTTTTTGTATTTTGGTGACGGGCATCATAACCTTGCCAAAACATAGAGTGGCCGGAGCATGACTGAATACGTTCACCCTGGTGTTCAAGTGGTGGTGGATGGTGAGGATGAGGAGAAGGAGGAGGACACCAACTAGCCAAAATCAGGAAGCGTATATCCATGTTTGGTTGTGAAGAGGTGCATGGGAATACACCTCCCAAAGAACCACTACATTGGAGTTTAGGCTTCACTGCCACCATTTGGTGGTGTCGAGAAGTCAGGCCCAATCCATCCCTTGTTCATTTTTATAAGAGTCAGCCTGTCTGCATTTCCGTAGAAAGGCGAATGCGCTTATCTGTAATAATGCCACCCGCGGCACTAAAAACCCGCTCGGACAAAACGCTAGCAACAGGGCAAGCCAGGACCTCCAAGGCGTAGAGAGCCAGCTCATGCCATATGTCCAGCTTGGATACCCAATAATTAAAAGGCACAGAGGAATCACGGAGGACGTTGGTACGGTCAGCAAGGTACTCCCTCAGCATCTTAGAGAACAATGCATTCCTTGTCAGATTACCCCGCGCCTCAGTGCATGGGCGATGGGAGGGTCTTAGAAAACTGTCCCAGAACTTTGCCAGTGTTCCCTTGCCTCTGCTGGAGTGGGAAATTGTGTCTGTCTCGCCTGTCCTGCTTGGTTGGCCAACGAACTGTTATCTCTGCCTCCAGGTTTTGAGATGGGAATTTTTTTAAGAATTCTGCAACAATGGCACCATGGTACTGCACCATTTTGGTAACACCTGTCTGCCTCGGAACAAGAGATTGAAAGTTATCCTTGTACCATGGGTCTAAAAGTGTCACTAGCCAGTAATGACTGGTACCCAATATTTTTACAATACGAGGGTCACAGGAAAGGCAGCGCAACATAAAGTCAGCATGCGTGCCAGACTGGTAACAGGCAAGACTTCCGTATCCTCACCAACAGGACGACTGACCAAGGTGTCCTCCTCCTCTTCTTACCTGTCTCAGGCCATCCACACTGAACAGACAGTATGACAGTTGTGGTTGTAGTCCCGTCTATAGCGCATGAAAGTAGCTCCTGTTCTTCCTCCTCTTCCGCATTGTCAACCAATCCACATTGGGATGACACGAGGCTGGGCTATGTGTAATCACCATGTATGGTTCCTTGATCCCTGTCCTCGTACTCCGCCTGCAATGCCTCCCTTTCATTGTGAGCAGAGAGTTTTCAGAATGCAGATGAGCGGGATGTTGATGCTAATCATGGCGTCATCGCTGCTCACCATCTTGGTGGACTCCTCAAAGTTTTTGAGGATGCTACATATGTCTGACATCCATGTCCACTCCTGAGGTCTTATGTGTGGAGTCAAACCTGACAAACGATGGCCTTGTTGATGCTAGTATTCAACAACTGCCCGCTTATGCTCACAAATCCTTTCTAACATATGCAGTGTAGAGTTCCAATGCATGGGGACATCACACACCAGTCGGTGAGCCGGAAACTGCAATCGCTGCTGAAGAACGGCAAGGGCGGCTGAAGCTGTAGCTGACTTTCTAAAATGTTCACACAGGTGGCGTACTTTAACCAGCAGATCTGGCAGCTTCGGATAGCTTTTTAGAAACTATTGAACAATGAGGTTCAGCACATGGGCCAGGCATGGTACGTGTGTCAGTTCGCCTCACCTCAAAGCCGCCATCAGGTTCCTGCCATTGTCACACACAACCATGACCTGGCTGGAGATTTAGCAGTGTCAGCCATACATCTGCCTGCTTTTTCAGAGCTGTCAACAACTCTTCAGCATTGTGCGGTTTGCCACCTAAGCAAATTAGCTTCAGCACAGCCTCTTGCCGCTTTGCTTTGGCAGTGCTGCAGTGCTTCCAGCTTGTGACTGATGTGCTCATTTCTGACATGGAGGCTGATGAGAGGAGGAGGTGCAGTAGCTGTAACAGAGGGGGCAACCCTGATTGATGTAGGGCCCGCAATCCTTGGCGTCGGGAGGACGTGTTCCATCCCAAGGTCTGACTGGGTACTGGCTTCCACTATGTTAACCCAGTGTGCCGTCAGCGAGATGTACCATCCCTGGCCACAAGCACTTGTCCACGTGTCTGTGGTTAGGTGTACTTTCCCAGTAACTGCATTGTTGAGGGCACGGGTAATGTTGTGGGACACGTGCTTGTGTAATGCCGGGACGGCACAGCGAGGAGAAATATTGGCGGCTGGTGATAGAGTACCTTGGGACGGCCGCCGCCATCAGGTTGCAGAAAGCTTCCATCTCCATGAGCCTAAAAGGCAGCATTTCGAGCGCAAGCAGACGAGAAATATGAGTATTGAGTACTGTGGCCTGTGGGGGTTGGCTGCGTATTTCCGCTTACGTTCCAATGACTGGGGTATGGAAAACTGAAGGCTGCGCTGGGACAAGGACGTGGACGTGCTTGATGATGGTGCGATTTGACTGTGGTCAATGGCAGGTGCAGGGCAGGAGGCATCTTCGCATGCACCATGGACAGGGATTGGCTTGCATGCACAACAGTGGAAGAAGCAGTGGTGTCAACCGCAGACACTGTTCCTGGAGCCTTGGATTGGGCAAAGTCAGGTGCTTTGCTGCCAAGTGCCTGATCATGCTGGTGGTGGTAAGGCTGGTAGTTTTGCTACCCTGCTGATGCTGGTATAACAGGTGTTGCAAATGGCCTGTTTCGGGTTATTGGCAGAGTCTTTAAAAAATACCAGACTCTGGAAGACCTAACAGTTGGACTGGCAACTTCCAGTTACGGGGTTGGCTCGGCACCACTGCTTCTTCCTGCCTGAAATGGTGCGACGCCTACCTCCCCTGTGTGCTGCTGTCCTCGCTCTGCATGTACTCCTGCCAGGTTAGGTCTGTTACTACATCATCCACCACCTCATCTTCCATTTCCCCACCCTGGTCCTCCACCTGACTTTTCGGCAATTGTGTCTCATCATCGTTCACCTCTTGTGACCGTGGCTGCTCAAAGATTTGTGTATTGCTACATGGAATATCATCTTGTCCCGCTTCTAGTGGAGCGGGCTAGAGGCACGGATCTCCAAATGGAAAACTGAACAGCTCTTCGGAGTGTCCGAGTGTGGGATCAGTAGTCTCAGGGCACTCAGCATGGTGGGAGGAAGGAGGATCAGGGTAAGGAATATGCAGGTCCAGATTCATGGCTACTGTGACTTGACCGTGTTGAAAACAGGGTGCTGGTGGTGGTGGATAAGTAACTGGAAGTATTATCCGCTATCCAACCAACAACCTTTTCACACTGCTCAGGCTTCAATAGTGCTGTCTTGCCGCGGTCCCCTAGGACATCGGACACTAAGGTCCAGCGAGAAGATGTGGGTGTTTTCGGTGGGCCAATTTCAGCTTGCCCACGGCCTCGGCCTGCACCATCACTATCACGTCCACTTCCCCGTCCCTTGCCACGCACCTTGCCCATTGTAAATGGAATAGAATATTATAATTCACTACAAAAGGGTGATTTGGGAGTCAACTTGTATGTGATACGAGTGCTTGAAAACCACACTTTTACCTATCTGGACTTTAGGTAAAAATGTTTATAGCCTTATCAGATTTAATAATTACGTTAGCAGACTGCAAAAAAAAATACAATGTTTTGGCCTAAACTGGCCAAACTTTGAGTACACACAGATATGAGCTGCCACGGAGATGCCAGTGACAAATGTGTGGCCTGTGTTTTTTTTATTTTTGGGCTAACTAGTGCTGTATATCAGGACTGTGACACCCAGGACAAAAAAAGGAAAACCGGCCAACACTGCCCAAACTTTGAGCACACACAATAGGAGCTGTCCACTGAGAAACCACATGACAAACGTGTGCCTGGTTTTTTTTTGTTGGGCTAACTAGTGCTGTATATCAGGACTGTGACACCCAGGACAAAAAAAGGATAACCGGCTTACACTTCCCAATTTTGAGTACACACAGATATGAGCTGCCACGGAGATACCAGTACGACAAATGTGTGGCCTGTATTTTTTTTATTTTTGGGCTAACTAGTGCTGTATATCAGTACTGTGACACCAGGACAAAAAAAGAAAACAGGCGTAAACTGGCCAAACTTTGAGCACACACAGATATGAGGTGTGCCACGGAGATACCACACCAAAAAATGTGTTGCCTGTATTCCTATTACACCTGGGGCTAGCTATATACAGCTAATATATCATACAGGCAGCAGCACAGAACACAGGAAGGGAATGGACCCTCTTGATGTGTGCAATGATCTATATACGCACATACAGTGCCTGCAGGCCTTGCACTGATGTGTATAGAGTGAAGTACACTCCCCTGCCTACCTAACACTGGAACCTATATACTCCGGAATTAGTCCTTAGGACTGTTGGTTTATCTGGATTTGAGTAACTTAGGATGGTAGACCCCACACTAACTAATAAATCCCCAACATTTGACCCTATCTCGGCAGCAGCTCTCCCTACACTCTCTCAATCCTGGAGCTGAATGTGCGGAGCAGGGCGGCGTCCAGTCTCTTATACCCCTGATGATGCCATGCGGCCAGCCAATCACTGCACGACCACAACAAAGATGGCTGCGGCGTTTCATTGCCTGGCAGATAATCCCTGCATTGTGATTGGGTCTGTAAAGTCCACCAAAAAAGCTGGGTGGAGACCCGAGTTCCCGCCTAGTAATCCCGGAAATGCTCGGTGTTCGCCGAGTCCACCGAGTACAGTGATGCTCGGGCGAGTAACGAGTGGTGCTGAGTGCGTTCACTCATCACTACTCTGTAGACAGCTAGAATGGAGGTGCTGTATGTAAGGAGGTGGCGGGGACCCTCGTCTGCCCCTCTCTCCCATGTGTCAGGCCCGTGCATTATTACGGTGTACCCGTTTAGTAATGTAATGTATGTGCTGTGTAATGTTTTACCACATGTATTATCTTGTAGTGTCTGTGTTATGTTGTTCTCTGGATGCTGCTCCGCTGCACTCTTATGTTTGGTCGTACAGGTTAGAGTCAGGGAGAGCAGGAGTTAACCTGGTGGGTTGGGTTAACCACCCCAAAGAGGTGCGGGAAGTTCCTGCTCCTCAGGTGGAGCTGCAGGCTTGCCTATGGCAGGAGTTCTCCCCTGCTGGGAGCTGGCTAAACACCAGGAGGGGTAAAGACTGCGGCCCGGACCCACGGGCAGTGAAGCAGGCACCGGACTGTACCTGTCGTTCCCACACTCAACTACCAGCATCATCAAGCAACGTCCACGTCCTTGTCCCAGCACAGCCTTCAGTGTCCATAGCTCAGTCATTGGAACGGAAGCGGAGGACGTCACCATGGTCACATGACAGGAGTGTAACCACAGGTCCTTCACCATTCTCTCCTGAGCTCCGCCCCGATCACATGACAGTGACGTCACTACAGGTCCTTCACCATTCTCTCCTGAGCTCCGCCCCGCTCACATGACAGTGACGTCACTACAGGTCCTTCACCATTCTCTCCTGAGCTCCGCCCCGATCACATGACAGTAACGTCACTACAGGTCCTTCACCATTCTCTCCTGAGCTCCGCCCCGATCACATGACAGTGATGTCACTACAGGTCCTTCACCATTCTCTCCTGAGCCCCGCCCCGATCACATGACAGTGACGTCACTACAGGTCCTTCACCATTCTCTCCTGAGCTCCGCCCCGATCACATGACAGTGAGGTCACTACATGTCCTTCCCCATTCTCTCCTGAGCCCCGCCCAGATCACATGACAGTGACGTCCCAGAGGTCCTTCACCATTCTCTCCTGAGCCCCGCCCCCTGATCACATGACAGTGACATCACCACAGGTACTTCACCATTCTCTCCTGAGCCCCGCCCCAATCACATGACAGTGACGTCACTACAGGTCCTTCACCATTCTCTCCTGAGCTCCGCCCCGATCACATGACAGTGATGTCACTACAGGTCCTTCACCATTCTCTCCTGAGCCCCGCCCCGATCACATGACAGTGACGTCACTACAGGTCCTTCACCATTCTCTCCTGAGCTCCGCCCCGATCACATGACAGTGAGGTCACTACATGTTGTGTAGCCCTGGTGTTAGGCACACGCAGTACCCTGGAGAGTGTGTGGCGAGACAGCAGTTTAATGCTAAATACCCATTCACTCAACATACACTAGACACACCCTTAGGGTAGTGTAGTTACTTGTGAGGGAGTGGTCAGTCAGTCAGTGTCTGGACTTCAGAGAGGAAGGTCTAGCCTGGACTGAGGAGAAGGAGATTAGTGCAGAAAGACTTCAGTCACCTGTCTCAAGGACAGTGAAAGGTTCAGAGACGTGCTCCTGCCTAGTGATAACTGAGAATCTGTAACTAACTTTGAAGGAAGTGAATGAAGGAAGTAACTACCCGACTTTATGCTAGTGTGAGTGCTTATGCTACCAGCGAGGACAAGGCGAAAGGCACAGTGGATAATTGGAAAGGTGCTTTTGGATTGAAGAAGTCCTGCACATTGCAACCGGTCACTGGGGACCGAAGGATCACTATTAGCTTCAAGCATAGTGGTAAGAAAACCAGGAATTTACCGGACCTTAGGTCGCGGCAAACAGCCCCTTATAGTCAGTACGTAACTGGGTCAGGGTGAGTGAAGACTTTGAGCCTGATCAGCAATATAGGAATTCAGCTCTCTCGCAGGAAGGCTCCTACCACAAAACTGACTGGGCAGTACAGCTATGGATTAGCTGGAGTTATTGAGGGAACTACGCTTCAGGCTGGTTGTACTCATCGTTATTGGACAGTAAAGGAGGCCCCTAACTTGTCCAGCTGCTGTCTCAAGATACACTCTCCTTGGATCAGCCTCCCTGGGACCTGCCTGAACATCTTACAAGTAAAGGTATGGAAAGACGCTGACCGTGTGAGACTGTGTTATTTACCTGCACCCGACTTCACTAACTTCATAGACTTTGAGGGACCAGTCCCACCTGTAGGGGACCCGACATCTAGCTGCATCACCATCCCCTCAGAGATCTACAGCAGCGCTGGTACTAATTACCAGAAGACTACAGGTGGCGTCACGAACTGTATATAAACCTATCCCCTGTAAATATATCCCCAACATACGCCAGACCGCCTGGGCCACAGACCGAGCCACAGCTACCTGTGACAAACCCCATAGACTTCCATGGGCTCGGCTCTGAGTACCCCATTGCCCTGGTAATCCACAATTGTGGTGGCGGGTCGACACAAAAACTTGGCGTCACGAACAGGATGCGAAACTCGCAGAATTGCGAGCCCTGTGTGCCTAAGGAATTGTTTTTGTGAAAAAGGACTGTTTTCACTTTTGGCGCCAAAATCGCCATTTTTGTCGCCATATTCGCGCCCTCAGGCGCTGGAGAAGAAGGTGGGCGTACCTTCGTGGGCGTGTACCCCCAGTGGCGTGAAGAAAATGCCTGCCCTCTCAAAGTGCTATTACAACATGCGATCCTGCCCTACAGCAAAGGAGGTCCGCCTCCTCTTCACCTTCCCTGCGAGGAGGAGGAGACGCAAACCCACCTCCACGGAAGAGACCGGATGTCTCCGCAGGAAGAAGAAAGAATCTTCTGGAACATCATGGAGGCAGGACGTGTGCAGCCGAGCAGGGAAGCGGAGGAAGGCAGGCCCCGTGCCCCAGCCAAGCTGCCACCAGCACCGGAGTTATCCGTGGTCCTGCACCTGCAGCAGGCGTTGCTAGAGATTCAAGAAGAAAATGCACGCCTGAAGAAGATGGTCCAGTACCAACCTGGCTTTGAAGAGATCGAGAGACGCCGGCGTACCCTGGAGCAGCGGAGGCTGTGGGACACGGTGATCTCTCCCCTCAACGACCCCCCACGATTCGAGTTACCGAAGATTCTGCTGCCCAAGGCGAAGGAGCAACCGGAGGCTGCCCCCGAAAGTACCAATCCTGATCCCACCGGTGAAGCGGTGGAGGCGAAGGAGGTTGAGGAGGTATCGCCAGTTCCGGAACGCCCGCCCGGCCAGGAGGCCGCAGCAGATGATCGGTCCCCGGCAGGGACACCGGAGGGGTCCTGTCCGTCGTTACCAGACGTCGACTGGGACGAGATGGCGCGCCTGGATGACGTCGCCTACACCGCCCAGTGGGAATATGAGTGGCAGCGTCGTGAGGAGAGCAGAAACGCCAGCAGGAGGAAGAGCGGGAAGCTCAGCGGAACCGTCAGCGACAACATGCAGAGCTGATCGCGGACAAAGAGAGTGTCCGGAGAGAGAAAGGTACCCTGAGGGAACCGCGCGGCAGGGGTGTGTGACTGAGTTCCAGCTCCGGAAGGGCTGGGGCTTCATCCGTGAACCGGGCCTCTACCCAGGGGTCTTTGTCAGCAGGCGTGACGTAGAATCCCACCTGCCGCAAGGCCATCCCGGGAGGGACTTAGTAAATGGAGACATTGTCACGTACACACGGCATTGGGGAATGAAGGGATGGTATGCCCTTAACGTCACCATCGTCCGTGACCCCGTCCCCGACGCAGGTAACGTCATCACTACCGCAGCGTCCCCGTCTCCAGCTCAAGCAGTATCCGGCCGTGCCCCAGCATCGCCCCCTGCAAGTTCATCGCAAATTCAAGCCACCTCTACATCGCAACTAGCGACCCAGTCTCAATCGCAATCCATGACACGGTCCATATCGTTAACTGTGATTGAAACGCAATCGGTGTCACGTGAGGAGAATGTACCCGTTGCGCCCCTAGAGGTTTGCACGAGAACTGTGGCGACCCAGACCCTAATCGCAGCGCATGATTTGTTAGTCCTGGGATCTAGGGCCCATTGCATTGTTCCAGCCCCCGGGGTGGAAAGTGTATTTGAAAATGAATAAATAGTAAAGAAGAAACGGTGAGATCCCTATAGGGTCTACCATAAGTAATATTGTAGAAAGTTTGAGAATGTTTTACAAAATTTTGCATAAGTTGAAGAGTATAATGCAATATATATTTCTAACAGTAGAATGCCCGGCTGGGTAACCAGAAAAAGTTTGCACTTTAGTATTATAATAATGTGATATTATATCTATGTCTTTGGTTTTACAATGGACTTTGAGGTTGAGGACTGTGCCAACCCAGAACTTATTTGTACATAGTTACGCTTCGGTGCCTTATCTTGGTTTTGCATAAACCAGCACAACTACCTCTGAATACAAAAACCCGTGTGGTGTGGCACTGAGTGAGGTCTGCATTTGGATGTCCTGCAGCCCACCCAGGACCTACGTTGAAGGTTTGGTGCGGGTCCTTCACAAGAATACTGTATATTTATTGAATGCTATTTAATACTTTTGTATTTCTATATATAATGTTATTGTTTGCAACGTTCAAGATATCCTCACCTCCCGGATGGGACGAATTAATGTTATTGTTAATGTTTTCATGCATAAACAAAATGTCTCTTTTGTATTTTACAGCCCGGGAGTGCTGTCTTTTACCATGGGGGAATGTGTAGCCCTGGTGTTAGGCACACGCAGTACCCTGGAGAGTGTGTGGCGAGACAGCAGTTTAATGCTAAATACCCATTCACTCAACATACACTAGACACACCCTTAGGGTAGTGTAGTTACTTGTGAGGGAGTGGTCAGTCAGTCAGTGTCTGGACTTCAGAGAGAAGGTCTAGCCTGGACTGAGGAGAAGGAGATTAGTGCAGAAAGACTTCAGTCACCTGTCTCAAGGACAGTGAAAGGTTCAGAGACGTGCTCCTGCCTAGTGATAACTGAGAATCTGTAACTAACTTTGAAGGAAGTGAATGAAGGAAGTAACTACCCGACTTTATGCAAGTGTGAGTGCTTATGCTACCAGCGAGGACAAGGCGAAAGGCACAGTGGATAATTGGAAAGGTGCTTTTGGATTGAAGAAGTCCTGCACATTGCAACCGGTCACTGGGGACCGAAGGATCACTATTAGCTTCAAGCATAGTGGTAAGAAAACCAGGAATTTACCGGACCTTAGGTCGCGGCAAACAGCCCCTTATAGTCAGTACGTAACTGGGGTCAGGGTGAGTGAAGACTTTGAGCCTGATCAGCAATATAGGAATTCAGCTCTCTCGCAGGAAGGCTCCTACCACAAAACTGACTGGGCAGTACAGCTATGGATTAGCTGGAGTTATTGAGGGAACTACGCTTCAGGCTGGTTGTACTCATCGTTATTGGACAGTAAAGGAGGCCCCTAACTTGTCCAGCTGCTGTCTCAAGATACACTCTCCTTGGATCAGCCTCCCTGGGACCTGCCTGAACATCTTACAAGTAAAGGTATGGAAAGACGCTGACCGTGTGAGACTGTGTTCTTTATCTGCACCCGACTTCACTAACTTCATAGACTTTGAGGGAAGAGTCCCACCTGTAGGGGACCCGACATCTAGCTGCATCACCATCCCCTCAGAGATCTACAGCAGCGCTGGTACAAATTACCAGAAGACTACAGGTGGCGTCACGAACTGTATATAAATCTATCCCTGTAAATATATCCCCAACATACGCCAGACCGCCCGGGCCACAGACCGAGCCACAGCTACCTGTGACAAACCCCATAGACTTCCATGGGCTCGGCTCTGAGTACCCCATTGCCCTGGTAATCCACAATTGTGGTGGCGGGTCGACACAATGTTCTTCCCCATTCTCTCCTGAGCCCCGCCCAGATCACATGACAGTGACGTCCCAGAGGTCCTTCACCATTCTCTCCTGAGCCCCGCCCCCTGATCACATGACAGTGACATCACCACAGTTCCTTCACCATTCTCTCCTGAGCCCCGCCCCCTGATCACATGACAGTGATGTCACTACAGGTCCTTCACCATTCTCTCCTGAGCTCCGCCCCGATCACATGACAGTGACGTCACTACAGGTCTTCACCATTCTCTCCTGAGCTCCGCCCCGATCACATGACAGTGAGGTCACTACATGTCCTTCCCCATTCTCTCCTGAGCCCCGCCCAGATCACATGACAGTGACGTCCCAGGTCCTTCACCATTCTCTCCTGAGCCCCGCCCCCTGATCACATGACAGTGACATCACCACAGGTCCTTCACCATTCTCTCCTGAGCCCCGCCCCCTGATCACATGACAGTGACATCACTACAGGTCCTTCACCATTCTCTCCTGAGCTCCGCCCCGATCACATGACAGTGATGTCACTACAGGTCCTTCACCATTCTCTCCTGAGCTCCGCCCCGATCACATGAAAGTGAGGTCACTACATGTCATACACCATTCTCTCCTGAGCCCCGCCCCCTGATCACATGACAGTGACGTCACTACAGGTCCTTCACCATTCTCTCCTGAGCTCCGCCCCGATCACATGACAGTGACGTCACTACAGGTCCTTCACCATTCTCTCCTGAGCTCCGCCCCGATCACATGACAGTGACGTCACTACAGGTCCTTCACCATTCTCTCCTGAGCTCCGCCCCGATCACATGACGGTGACGTCACTACAGGTCCTTCACCATTCTCTCCTGAGCGCCGCCCGATCACATGACAGTGAGGTCACTACATGTCGTACCCCATTCTCTCCTGAGCCCCGCCCCTGATCACATGACAGTGACGTCACTACAGGTCCTTCACCATTCTCTCCTGAGCCCCGCCCCGATCACATGACAGTGAGGTCACCACAGGTCTGTCACCATTCTCTCCAGAGCTCCGCCCCGATCACATGACACTTACGTCACCACAGGTCTGTCACCATTCTCTCCTGAGCTCCGCCCCTGATCACATGACAGTGACGTCACTACAGGTCCTTCACCATTATCTCCTGAGCTCCGCCCCGATCACATGATAGTGACGTCACTACAGGTCCTTCACCATTCTCTCCTGAGCCCCGCCCCCTGATCACATGACAGGAGTGTAACCACAGGTCCTTCACCATCCTCTCCTGAGCTCCGCCCGATTACATGACGGTGACGTCACTACAGGTCCTTCACCATTCTCTTCTGAGCCACGCCCCCGATCACATGACAGTGACTTCAACACAGGTCCTTCACCATTCTCTCCTGAGCCCCGCCCCTGATCACATGACAGTGACGTCAACACAGGTCCTTCACCATCCTCTCCTGAGCTCCGCCCCCTGATCACATGACAGTGACGTCACTACAGATCCTTCACCATTCTCTTCTGAGCCACGCCCCTGATCACATGACAGTGACGTCAACACAGGTCCTTCACCATTCTCTCCTGAGCTCCGCCCCGATCACATGACATTGACGTCAATACAGGTCCTTCACCCTTCTCTCCTGAGCTCCGCCCCTAATCACATGATGGTGACGTCATCACGGGTCCATCAACATTTTCTCCTGAGCTCCGCCCCTGATCACATGACAGTGACGTCCCACAGGTCCTTCACCATTGTCTTGTGAGCTCCGCCCCCTGATCACATGACGTTGACGTCACCACAGGTCCTTCAGCTCTCAGTGCAGCAGCTCCGTCCCGGGTGTGTGCAGCTCGTGTTCTCTGGTATCAGCCAGCAGCAGATTTCCGGTTCCCGCCATTCCGGTGAGATTACAGGAGGGTTTGGTGGAGTTTTGGTGCTTGTGGTGAATCTGTGAGAGGAGAGTGTGGGGTGAGATCAGAGCTGTTCCTGTGGAGGCTCTGCTCCATGTGACTGCGGCTCCTCAGTGTTGGGGACGTGCAGCATTGTATGGGGGATGTGCAGCGTCTCCTCCTCATCTCACGCCCCGCTGGAGGTGTAGTTACCACGGTGACCGTCCTCTGCTGGAAGTGTACTTACCACGGTGACCGTTCCCCGCTGGAGTTGTAGTTACCTACGGTGACCGTCCCCCGCTGGAGGTGTAGTTCCAGTTGACCGCCCCGGTGACCGTCCCCCCCCGCTGGAGGTGTAGTTACCACGGTGACCGTCCCCCGCTGGAGGTGTAGTTACCACAGTGACCGTCCCCCGCTGGAGGTGTAGTTACCACGGTGACCGACCCCCGCTGGAGGTGTAGTTACCACGGTGACCGTCCTCCGCTACGAGGCTGATAATGAGCGGTCAGATCGGTGGAGGAGGCCGCGGTGGAGTTTTGTGGCTTTTCCTCCAGATTCTTCCTGATAAATGTTGATATTTGGCAGAATTTAGTGATTGTCGTTATATCGTCCCCTGTGATTTCCATCTTCTCTTTCATCATGAAGACGCCGGCAGGACAAGATCCCTCCAGCTGATCCAGTGCTCATCCCTCCTCCTGAATGACCCCCGAGGATGGAGGAGGACAGGAATGAGACCACCAGAAGATTATTCCACCTCACCCTGGAGATCATCTCCCTGCTGAGCGGAGAGGTAACTCCTCTACATTTCTATCAGCTTCATTGTGTGATGTGACAAGTCCGACATCGGGAGGAGGAAATCCAGAATAGGAGGAGAAGGATTCTCTACTGTAAGAGCTCTCTGCCCGGAGGAGTTGTCATGGGGATTCCCTATAAGAACTGTAGAGGGGCCGGGATGTCTGTCCTGAGTTTAATAATATTCCCAGTTATGGCCCCAGATT
>JARQOD010005241.1:0-49203 GCA_033576555.1 Oophaga sylvatica | reverse complement strand
GGTATTGTGAAGTCTGAAGTGAAGAGTACCTGGTGTGTTTTTTTCTCCCTCCTCGCTTTATCATTTATTTCCGTACCCGTTGGTGTTCCCTCTGTAGTTGTGGAGTGAGTTTTGTATGCAAGGTGGATTTTAGTTTACCCCTTGTACTGTCTCGTTCGTCTATTACTGTGTTTAGGCATATATCTTCCAGTCCCCTGTGGTTGTGATCGGGGTCCTTCTCAGGACTAGATTACTGAGGGTCAGGGATTTGCAGGAGATAGGGTTACGCTGGCGGCCTGGACCTCTGTACTTTCAACAGTACCTCCAGGTAGAGGGATTAGTCAGGGCCCCTGCTTAGGGTCAGCATAGACCCCGGACCTCCTGTATGCAGTGACAGCGTGACAGATGCACTCTCAGTAATCCAGGATGTTATTGCCCCGGCTTCACTGGTGCGCTGTGCAAACAGGGCATCTATACATTGCTACACTGTTCATGTGTCAAAGCTAGACATCAGCACCACACATCCTTAAGGACATCAAGTAAGCCTGAAATGGTGGGATCAATGAATGGCAAGATTGACTTCTTCGCAGGACTACACCTTCTTGAATTCAAACCGATAATTTGTATTTTATTTGAGCCTTCCTTCAACTGCTTTTCTTAACCCTCCGTCAGGAACAACTGATCTGACTGGCGAAGCTTTTTGAGTTTCATTTCTCCCTCCTTACCAGATTGTCAGGAAATCCCCCACCCCCAATACCTGACTCTTGATGCTTTGTGAAACCTTATATCACAGCTGTACTGCAGAGACTCAGGAGCGCAGATATAACTGTGCTGGCTTCTCAGACACATTGTTCCCAAACACGTTACACTAGGTTGGTATTTTATGTTTTTAGTCATCACAATTGTTAATTTAGCTTGTTTTATGAATGGATAGTGCGAAGATTGTGGATATTCCATAGAAATAAGGAAGGTTTTCTTACAAATGAAAGTGTGCTTCTCAGGCACATTGTGCCTTAGCACATATTCACTCTCTTGCTTCAGATTGTCTGCTAAAATGGAGAGGAAAATGTTTGATTTGTCAAAACCCCTTCATGTTGATGAAGTGAAGATGCTATTAGATGATGATGCAGACGCCACACTGCATGAGGATTTAGAAGTGAGATTGATTCTCATGATGAGGTGGAAGCATGTGAAATTGATTCTGAAACAGCAAGATGGTGAGAGTGATGAGGATGAAGAAGATATAGAAACTAGTTTTGAGCGAAACAGGTCGGTCAGATTCAAAAGTCGCCAACTTTCGCCAAAGTCGTGTTTCGTTGGCCGAAACACGACCATAGCGTGAGGTCGGCCATGTGGTCGGCAAAACGAGCGCCAAAGTTGAGTTTCCCAGAATGCTTTCAGGCGCTTTTTTTCAGCCAATGAGCACGAGATGACATGGGCAGCGTCCACCACCATCTTAGAGAAGGGCATTGTTGTGATTGGCTTGCTTTGGGGGGTGTCATAGTGTCTATAAAATCCCTGACCACCAACCGCCATTTTACTTCTGCCGATCTTAGCAGCAGGGAGAGGTTGCTGCCGCTGTTTCTCAGTAGGGAGAGCGTTAGGGATGGAAAGAGAAGTTATTCTGTGATTGTGCTGATAGCAAATGTGCTGTACAGTTAGTGTGCAGTGACAGGGGAGGATTTTTTTGTGTGCGGCAGCGCTGGTTATTAGGCTGCCTGATAGCTGTATTGCTGTGTGTACACTGCTGTGCAGACTGCTTTTTACACAGCACTAATGCTTTAAGTCTTTTTTCTGTACAGTTACCGAGCGTTAATTTTTTCCCACACCGTATAGAGCTGTACGCTCCTCACACACTACCGTGTACCGGCTGGTATCACGGACAAATACATGCTGACTATCTGTGTGTGTCTCCGGAAATATATACGGAGATTGAAATTTTCCCGTACACCGTATACACCTGTCTGCCTCTGATACAGTACCATATATCTGCTCTTTGTATTACGGTCAAATCCATACTGAGTGAGCGTCTGTGTGTGACTCCGGAAATATATACAGAGATTCAAATTTTCCCGTACACCGTATACAGCTGTATACTCCTCATACAGTACCATATATCTGCTCTTTGTATTACGGTCAAATCCATACTGAGTGAGCGTCTGTGTGTGACTCCGGAAATATATACAGAGATTCAAATTTTCCCGTACACCGTATACAGCTGTATGCTCCTCATACAGTACCATATATCTGCTCTTTGTATTACGGTCAAATCCATACTGAGTGAGCGTCTGTGTGTGACTCCGAAAAGATATACGGAGATTGAAATTTTACCGTACACCGTGTACAGCTGTATGCTCCTCATACAATACCATATATCTGCTGTTATTTTTGGTACATTTTCCCAAACATGAGGAAGTATAGTGGAAGAGGCCACGGACGTGGGTGGTGGGGGCAGCTGGTATTGATAGTGGTGGTGGTGCATCTGCTGGTAGTTCCAAAAGCACAATAGCACCTAAGGCAGGAGGTGTTGAGCTTGCGTCATCGTCTGGCTCGAGAAGGCCTGAAAGGCTCCCTTTTCTATGAGTAGGTAAACCGCTTTTAAAGCTGGAGCATCAGGAACAGGTTTTGGCTTACATTGCCAAAACAGCCTCCAGCTCTATCGCCTCCTCTTCTGAAGTTTCAAAAAAATGCAGGCACTGAGTCATCACTGCAGGCTCCTGGTCAGGAGCAACACCTTTCCTTGTGTCCTTCACCCCCACCAAAAGTGAAGGATGCAGCAGGCCACACTTTTGATTACTCCATGGAGCTCTTTTCACATACCATGCCTGGGTTATCAAGTCAAATCCTGAATTCCCCAGTCCAAGATGAATCTGACATGGAGTACACTGATGCACAGCCACTGCTATATGATTCTGCTGGTACATTCACCCAGAGCACTCCATTGCCCTCGCAGTCTACTGAGCCAGAATCTGAGGCTGATGAAACTCAGGTGCCCCTTCCCGCATACTATACCACGTTACACGGTGACACAGAGGAAGGTGCACATGAAATTGAAGAGGAGGGGATTGATGACCCAGTTGTTGACACTGATTGGCATCCATTGGGGGAAGAGGGTGCAGCTAACAATAGCTCAGAAGAGGAGGAGGATCCGCAGCAGGCAT
The DNA here is from genome assembly GCA_033576555.1 of Oophaga sylvatica. Taxonomy (NCBI): domain Eukaryota; kingdom Metazoa; phylum Chordata; class Amphibia; order Anura; family Dendrobatidae; genus Oophaga; species Oophaga sylvatica. Next base: position 46,063 of record JARQOD010005241.1, on the reverse strand, counting down.
CGACATCGCAGCTGCGGTTATCTGGCAGGCCCGTAGCAGTCCAAGAACGTGTTAAAAAAAAAGAGTTGCAGGACAGCTTGTCCAGACGGTCCAATTAGCACAGCGTGCAAGCCCGGAAAATGTATCCCATAGTAGGAAGAGTGCAGTGTGGCACTTTTTTGACCAAAATCCTATTGATGAGGCAAAGGTTATCTGTAAAGAAGTGCGGAAGGACCTTTAGCCGAGGGAAAAATCTCCGAAAATTGAATAACAGTTGCATGCTTAGACATTTAAACACCATGCACTTGCAAGCGTGGACGGACTACAAAACTTTACTGGCTTTGAACGCCTACATTGCCAAACTGATCTCATTAGAGATGATGCCCTTCCGTTTGGTTGAAAGCGCAGCGTTCCGAGAGCTCACGGCCTACGCTGTCCCACACTATGACCTACCCAGTCGGCACTTCTTTTCTAGAAAAGCCATCCCTGCCCTCCAGCTGCATGTGAAAGACCGCATTGTCCATGTACTCAAACAATCAGTGAGTGGAAAGGTGCACCTCACAACAGATGCATGGGCCAGTAGGCATGGCCAGGGCCGTTACGTGTCCATCACTGCGCACTGGGTTAATGTGGTGGATGCAGGGTCCACAGAGGACAGCAGTGGTGGGACAGGACTGCCTAGCCCACAGTATAGGCAACAGTTGGCTGTAGGCATTCTACTGTCCTCCTCCAGAAGCAAAAGCTCGTCGACAGAGCGAAGTCGCACGAGTAGTGCTGAGCATTCCGATACCGCAAATATTGGGTATCGGCCAATATTCGCGGTATCGGAATTCAGATTCTGAGTTCCGATATTTTTTGCATATCGGATACCGGAATCAGAATTTTCCTGTAAAGTATATGGAGAGTTCCTGTGTCACAGAAGGAAGTACGTGACACAGGAACTTCCTGAAATAGTCAGTGACAGTGTCGGTCAGGGCTGTCAGGAGTCAGTCAGCGCACTTACCTTACAGAGGATCCCCGGTGGTCACGTCCTGGATGGATTTCTCTCTGCAACTGCCGGCCATTACCCTCTCCCTGGGGGTCATGTGCAGCTTCTCGCGATAAGTACACGTGACTGCCAGGGAGGACTGGGTAATTTCGGCCAGCTGTACTCTCACAACAGCTGGCCGTGAGAAATCCATTCGACGTCACGTGACCGCCGGGGAATCTCCTCAGGTAAGCAGCTCTGCTGTGTCTGGATGTCAGGCTGAGCCTGGCATCCAGATGTAGCAGAGCTGGACTCGTCGTGGGACCCTCGTTATCTTGGACTACGTCGGACAGGGAGTATTTGTGTTGGTTTGTTATTTTTGTTTTTTTACAGGAGATTGATGGTGTCGCAGGATGAGCGTACAATAAAAAATAATGAAAACTGTGTTGTGTATTATTTCATTAAAAGACTTTATTCTGGCTGTGTCTTTTTAACCATTTTCAACCTTTATGATTAATAATGGATCGGTGTCTTTTTGACACCTCTCCATTATTAACCAGGCTTATTGTCACCGTTCAATCAAAGGTGACATTAACCCCTTATTACCCCATATCCCACCGCTACAGGGGAGTGGAAAGAGCGAGGTAAAGTGCCACAATTGACGCATTTTTGGATGCGCCAATTGTGGGGCTGCTGCAGCCTGGTATTTTTAGGCTGTTGAGGGCCAAAATCCATGGGCCTTGACAGTGTTTTAATACCAGGCCACAGCAGTCTGCTTTTTACTTGGTTGGTTAACAAAAATAGGGGGACCCCACGCTATTTTTTTTTTCAAGGGGATCCCCTATTTTTGTTAACCAACCAAGATAAGCAGACTGCTGTGGCCTGATATTATCAGGCTTGCAAGGTTCATGGATATTGATCCTTACCAGCCTGAAATACCAGGCCTCAGTAGTCTGCTTCATCTGGCTGGTTAGCAAAAATAGGGGGGACCCCACGCCATTTTTTTTTCGAGGGGATCCCCTATTTTTGTTAATCAGTTCAGGTCAGGTCAGCCGGGATTCCCTCTGACGTCACTGATGCTGTGCGGTGTCCCCTGTTATGTTTCGGTAGCTGAGGAGTGCAGGTAAAAAAGGCAATACACCAGAGCAGTTGGAATCTATGGGATTGCAGTACCCTGACTAACCACCACAACTAGAGGCAGCCGTGGAGCGTTCCTACGTTGGTCCTAGACGCCTCATCACAGCCTGAGAAACTAACTACACCTAAAGATAGAAATAGGAAAGCTATCTGCCCCGGAGCAGAACCCCAAAGATAATAGAAAGCCCCCAAACATGTAATGGCGGTTAGACAAGAGGAAATACTGACACAGAAAGAAAATAGTATGAGCAAACGCTGGGGCCCAAACTATCTAAATAGAAAAGGATAGGAAGGGTACTTACTGCAATCCCAGAAAACCCTGAAAAACACCAACTCTACTAATTTCAAAATCACCTGAGATCACACGACCTCTACCACCTAAATTAGCTCTCTGGTGTAACAAAATCAAAACAGCAGCCACTGAAAAAACTGAAAAAAGCAAAAGAACAAAACTCAGTGGCTGAACTAAACTGAGAAGGCAGAAGCCCCCGGAGGGGACCCAGAAGGCCCCCAAAGAAGTGCAGGACAAAATGCAAAAATATAGCACAAACACAAAAGAAGAAAAAGTCTTATCTGGAAGCAGGAGATGCAGACACGACACAGCAGGCTACAAGGGAAACTGGAATGAAGGATTCAGACCAGAACAATTGATCACCGGCAACCCTGATGGGAAAATGACTCCCTTATATAAGACCAGTCAGTAACACCTGATTCCCAGTCCTCACAATCTTTACTAGTACCGCTTGTAACCATCAGAGGGAGCCTCTGCTCAGAACTCATCTCAAACCCATTCACAACAGTACCCCCCCCTTGAGGAGGGGTCACCGAACCCTCATTTGAGCAACCAGGTCGGTCAGGATGAGTTCTATGATAAGCACGGATAAGTCTCCTAGCATGGATGTCCGAAGCAAACACCCAAGAATTGTCTTCCTGACCATAACCTCTCCATTTAACCAAATACTGGAGTTTCCGTCTAGAAAAACGAGAATCCAATATTTTCTCAACCACATACTCCAGATTGCCCTCAACCAAAACAGGGTCAGGAGGCACAGCAGCAGGAACCACTGGCTCAACAAACCTCTTCAACAAGGACTTGTGGAACACGTTATGGATCTTAAATGTCCCTGGAAGAAGCAAACGAAAAGAAACAGGATTAATAATCTCCATGATCTTATAAGGTCCAATGAACCTAGGCTTAAATTTAGGAGATGCTACTCTCATAGGAATATACTTTGAGGACAACCAGACCAAGTTCCCCACTTTAAACCGGGGACAATCAGTCCTATGCCGGTTAGCAAACCGCTGGGCCTTCTCCTGAGAGAGGGACAACCTCTCCACTACCTGGTCCCAAATCTGTTGCATACGCTCCACAACAGAGTCAACCCCTGGACAGACAGAAGCCTCCGTCTGTCCTGAAGAAAATCGAGGGTGAAACCCAGAATTACAGAAAAACGGAGACATCAAAGTGGCAGAGCTAGCCCTATTATTAAGAGCAAACTCAGCCAAAGGCAAAAAAGAGACCCAGTCATCCTGATCAGCAGACACAAAGCATCTAAGATAAGTCTCCAATGTCTGGTTTGTTCTCTCAGTTTGACCATTGGTCTGAGGATGAAATGCCGAGGAGAAAGACAATTGAACACCCAGTTTAGAACAAAAAGTCCTCCAAAATCTGGAAACAAACTGGACTCCTCTGTCAGACACAATGTTCTCAGGAATGCCGTGTAAACGAACCACGTGCTGAAGGAACAACGGCACCAATTCAGAGGAGGAAGGCAACTTAGGTAATGGCACAAGATGTATCATTTTGGAAAACCTATCACAAATTTCCCAGATGGTGGTCATTCTCTGAGAAACAGGAAGATCGGAAATGAAATCCATAGAGATATGGGTCCATGGTCTCTTGGGCACAGGCAATGGCATCAATAAACCACTAGAGCGAGAGCAAGGCTTGGAGCGAGAGCAAGTCCCGCAGGACTGCACAAATTCCCTGACATCACGAGACAAGGTAGGCCACCAAAAGGACCGACTAACCAAGTCTCTGGTACCAAAAATTCCGGGATGCCCAGCCAATGCGGAACAATGAATCTCAGACATCACACTCTTTTTCCATTGGTCCGGGACAAACAATTTTCCAACAGGGCAGCGCTCGGGCCTATCCTCCTGACACCCCTCCAGAGCAAGTCTCAAATTGGGCGAGATGGCGGAAAGAACTACACCCTCTTTCAAAATAACAGAAGGATCAGATAACTCAGGAGAGTCCGCAAGGAAACACCTCGAGAGGGCATCCGCCTTAACATTCTTAGTGCCAGGAAGAAAGGAAACCACAAAATTAAAACGTATGAAAAACAAGGCCACCCTGGCCTGTCTAGGATTGAGTCGCTTGGCAGATTCCAGATAGACCAGATTCTTATGGTCCGTAAGGACCACCACCTGATGTTTGGCTCCCTCCAGCCAATGTCTCCACTCTTCAAAAGCCCACTTCATGGCCAATAACTCCCGATTACCCACGTCATAATTACGTTCAGTAAGAGAAAATTTTCGAGAGAAAAAGGCACAAGGGTTACTTTTAGAGGTCTCTGGATCTTTTTGGGACAAAACGGCACCTGCCCCAATTTCAGAGGCATCAACCTCCACCTGAAATGGCAGAGAAACATCAGGCTGCCGTAGAACAGGAGCAGAAGTGAATCTCTGCTTAAGTTCCTGAAATGCAGAGACTGCCTCAGGAGGCCAATTCACCACATCAGAACCCTTTCTGGTCAAATCAGTTAATGGTTTAACAATAACCGAGAAATTACCAATAAATTTACGCTAAAAATTGGCAAAACCCAAAAATCTCTGAAGAGCCTTTAATGAAGTAGGTTGGACCCAATCACAGATGGCCTGAACCTTGACCGGGTCCATTTCAATAACAGATGGGGACAAAATGAATCCCAGAAATGAGATCCTCTGTACGCCAAAAAGACACTTTGATCCCTTCACATACAGAGCATTCTCTCTCAAAATCTGGAACACAGTTCGAACATGTTTCACATGAGAGTCCCAGTCATTAGAAAAAATCAAGATATCATCCAAATAAACAATCAGAAATTTGTCCACAAAATTCCTGAAAATGTCATTCATGAAGGACTGGAAGACGGAAGGAGCATTAGTGAGCCCAAAGGGCATCACTAGGTACTCAAAATGCCCTTCAGGGGTATTGAATGCCGTCTTCCATTCATCCCCGTGCTTAATGCGAATAAGGTTATACGCCCCCCTGAGGTCAAGCTTGGTAAACCAAGTAGCATTTTTCACCCTGGAAAACAGGTCAGAAAACAAGGGTAACGGGTATTGATATTTCACAGTAATATTGTTCAAGAGACGATAATCAATACACGGCCTTAATGAACCATCTTTTTTGGCCACAAAGAAAAAACCGGCACCTAAGGGTGAAGAGGATGGTCTGATATGACCCTTCTCCAATGATTCCTTGATATAAGACCGCATAGCGTCATGTTCAGGTACAGACAAGTTAAAAAGGCGACCTTTAGGGAATTTACTACCCGGCACTAATTCAATAGCGCAGTCATAGCTCCTATGGGGAGGCAAGGATGCAGATTTACTTTCGCTAAACACATCAGAAAAATCAAACAAAAAGTCAGGAACATCCTGAGCCTGGGGGGAGGCAGAAAAAACAGGAGTGTTGGTATTAACACATTGGCAGCCCCAACTGGCCACAGACACAGACTTCCAATCCAAAACAGGATTATGAGACTGCAACCAAGGGAAACCCAGCACGATAATGTCATGCAGATTATATAGAACCAAAAATTTGCAGCACTCCTGGTGATCAGGTTCAACTCTCATTATCACCTGAGTAGAAAACTGGGGTTTATTCTCAGCCAAAGGGGTAGAATCGATCCCCAGTAGGGGAATAGACTTCTGTAGGGGTATCAAGGGAAATCCACAACGTTTAGCAAAATCATAATCCATCAGGTTAATAGCTGCTCCAGAATCAACGAAAGCCTGAGCAGAAAATGAGGACAGAGAGCATATCAGAGTGACAGTTAATAAAAACTTAGTCTGAACACTACCCAAGACAACTGAGCGTGCAAAACGTCTTCCCCCTTAGGGCAGACTGAGATAGCATGAGAGGCATCACCACAGTAGAAACATAACCCATTGCGCTTTCGAAACTCATGACGCTGTGCCCCAGACACCACTCTATCACACTGCATGGTTTCAGGAGCTGGTTCACAAGGCAACACCATACCACGCATACTTCTCCGCTCACGCAAACGTCTGTCAATTTGAATCGCTAATGACATAGAATCATTGAGACCAGATGGGACAGGGAATCCCACCATAACATCCTTTACATTATCCGACAGACCCTTCCGGAAAAGGGCCGCCAAAGCGTCGTCATTCCATTTGGTCAGGACTGCCCACCTACGGAATCTCTGACAGTATAACTCAGCGTCATCAAGCCCCTGATTTAATGCCAACAAGGCTTTTTCAGCTTGATCAGTGACATTAGGCTCATCGTACAATAACCCCAAAGCCTGAAAAAACGCATCAACATCACTCAAAATAGGATCCCCAGGTATCAGGGAAAAAGCCCAATCCTGAGGATCGCCGCGCAGGAGAGAGATGATAATTTGAACCTGCTGCGCTGCGTTTCCTGAGGACTTAGATTTTAAGGCAAAAAACAATTTACAATTATTTTTGAAATTCTGAAACTTAGCTCGATCCCCTAAAAACAAATCTGGCATGGGGATCCTAGGTTCCACAACAGGCAACCCAGCAAGATAGATAGCAATACTCCGAACCTCAGTGGCAAGCTGATCCACACGGCCAGACAACTGTGCAAACTCCATTGGGAAAAAAGATCCTCCCCAGCACCCAGAGATACAGAGGGAAAAAAAAAAAAAAAAAAATGCAACAAACAGAAAAATATCTCTGACAACTCTGACAACCTTTTTTCTATCACAATATTTTTTCCCTTCTGTGAGTACCATACAATTTTCAATTTTTTGGGCCGGTGATACTGTTATGTTTCGGTAGCTGAGGAGTGCAGGTAAAAAAGGCAATACACCAGAGCAGTTGGAATCTATGGGATTGCAGTACCCTGACTAACCACCACAACTAGAGGCAGCCGTGGAGCGTTCCTACGTTGGTCCTAGACGCCTCGTCACAGCCTGAGAAACTAACTACACCTAAAGATAGAAATAGGAAAGCTATCTGCCCCGGAGCAGAACCCCAAAGATAATAGAAAGCCCCCAAACATGTAATGGCGGTTAGACAAGAGGAAATACTGACACAGAAAGAAAATAGTACGAGCAAACGCTGGGGCCCAAACTATCTAAATAGAAAAGGATAGGAAGGGTACTTACTGCAATCCCAGAAAACCCTGAAAAACACCAACTCTACTAATTTCAAAATCACCTGAGATCACACGACCTCTACCACCTAAATTAGCTCTCTGGTGTAACAAAATCAAAACAGCAGCCACTGAAAAAACTGAAAAAAGCAAAAGAACAAAACTCAGTGGCTGAACTAAACTGAGAAGGCAGAAGCCCCGGAGGGGACCCAGAAGGCCCCCAAAGAAGTGCAGGACAAAATGCAAAAATATAGCACAAACACAAAAGAAGAAAAAGTCTTATCTGGAAGCAGGAGATGCAGACACGACACAGCAGGCTACAAGGGAAACTGGAATGAAGGATTCAGACCAGAACAATTGATCACCGGCAACCCTGATGGGAAAATGACTCCCTTATATAAGACCAGTCAGTAACACCTGATTCCCAGTCCTCACAATCTTCACTAGTACCGCTTGTAACCACCAGAGGGAGCCTCTGCTCAGAACTCATCTCAAACCCATTCACAACAGTCCCCGGCTGACCTGAAGTGAAAGTGGGAAGCAATCAATTAAACTTCCCACACTAATCACTTCCTCTCCTGTCAGCCAGGAGAGGAGATGATTCATTCTGGGGTTTACGCGAGGCTGGCAGCATTAGCTGCGGTCCCTGCAGTAAACATTAACCCTTTCAGAAGTATTACATCGGGGGACCTGACTGAACACCGGATTGGTAAGAATAATGTTGTTTTATTATTTTATTTTTATTACAGGCGAACAAGGGAATCGAGGATTAACTGTACAATAAAAGATGGTCAAAAACTGTGTGATTATTTCATTAAAATGATTTTTAATTAAAGTGTGTGTGTTTTATTTTTATTTCATACTATAGGATTAACAATTGATAGTTGTCTAATTGACAGCTCTCAATTATTAACCTGGCTTAAAGTCACCTTCCAATAGCAAGGTGGCTTTAACCCATTATTAACCCATTCGCCACCGCTACAGGGCAATGGGAATAGACGGGCTAAGTGCCAGAAAGGGAGAAACTAATTATAAATTTGCCTTTTCTGGGGTGGCTGGGGGCAGATGTTAGTAGCCACGGGGGGCCCAAAAATAATGGTCCCTCTCTGGGCTATTATTATCTGCCCCCACTCGCTGGCTTTGTCTGTCTGGTTGAGAAAATTTACACCTGATATATTTATATATATATATATATATATATATATATATATATGTCATTGTGACACATATATATATATATTTATAGTTCACACACTTCTACATAGTATAATAGCCGCTAATTCATTTGCCGGCTTTTCTGAAATTACATACCCGACATGAAATGACACATGGTTTACATACAGTTAGCCATATCATTTCATGTAGTTTGATAAATGGATTTCACTAACAATTACATGAGTGTATGTATGCAAAATTTCAGACCTGTAGGGGTTAATTAAAGGTGTAAATTTGTTGAAAAACAATGCGTGGGCTCCCACACTATTTTCTCAACCAGACAGACAAAGCCAGCAAGTGGGGGCATATAATAATAACCCAGAGAGGGACCATTATTTTTGGGCCCACCCTGGCTTTGGGAACTAGGCATGTAGTGTCCATCCGTTCACTTTTTCTGCGCGCAAAGCAGTAATCAAAGCAAAAGGTGGCTACTTTGAAGAACTTAGAATATAAGACATATTTTCAGTTGTTTCACACTTTTTTGTAAAGTGTATTATATAATTCCACATGTTACTTCATAGTTTTGATGCCTTCAGTGTGATTCTACAATTTTCATAGTCATGAAAATACAGAAAAATCTTTGAATGAGAAGGTGTGTCCAAACTTTTGGTCTATACTTTATATATATATATGTATTCTATGTGTGTATATCTAGTGTTTACAAGGAAAGAAAGGGTTTATTTTAATTCCGATATTTCTGTCCCATTGACTTGCATTGGTTTCCTGTATCGGAATCGGCGATACCCGATACTTTTTGGGTATCGGTCCGATCCAATCCGATCCGATATTTCATGATATCGGAAAGTATCACTCAACACTATGCACGAGTACTCCATCCGCAGCTGCCAGTGTTGCACACGAGGTGTCCCACGATCAAACAGCTAGTGGTAAGCATCAGCAGGCTGTTTTAAAGATGATGTCTTTGGGCGACAACAGACACACCACGGAGGTACTGGCCGACTACTTGCAGTAAGAAACTGAGTCATGGTTGGGCAGTCTACATCTTGAGCCAGGCAAGGTAGTCAGTGATAACGGCTGTAATTTTGTGGCAGCCATAGCCCTGGTAAAACTCAGACACATACCTTGCCTGGCTCACACCTTGAACCTGGTGGTGCAGTGCTTCATAAATAATTATCCAAAGATACCAGCCCTGCTCCATAAGGTGCGAAGACTGTGTTAGCACATCCGTCGCTCGCCAGTAGACTCCAGTCGTATGCAGAGGCTGCAGCGATCGCTCCACCTCACCAAGCACCGCCTAATCATAGACGTTGCAACAAGGTGGAACTCCACCATGCACATGGTTGAGAGGCTGTGCGAACAGAGGCAGGCTGTAATGCATTTGTGGGAGGATACACAGGCAGGCAGTTTAAGGGCAGACATCGAGTTGTCGGGTGTGCAGTGGTCAAAGCTGAAAGACCTCTGTAAAGTCCTTCAGTGTTATGAGGAATGCACACGGCTGGTAAGCGCAGACGACGCCATCATAAGCATGAGCATCCCATTTATGCGTCTGCTCATGCAAACTTCTTTGACGCACATTAACCCCTCTCTGACATTAGACGTACTATCCCGTCCATAAAACCCGTGCCATTCTGACCATGGACGGGATAGTACGTCATAGGCGATTAGCTGCGCTCCCGGAGGGAGCGCAGCTAATCGCCGCCGGGTGTCAGCTGATTATCACAGCTGACACCCGTGACTGTGTGTCAGGAGCGGTCACGGACCGCTCCCGGCACATTAACCCCTTGCACACCGCGATCAAACATGATCGCGGTGTACTGGGGGCACAGGGGAGGATCGCGCAGGCAGGGGGCTCCCTGCGCGCCCCCTGAGACCCTCAGACCAGCGCGATGTGATCGCGCTGCTCTGAGGGCTTCCTCCCTCCCAGGACCCGGATCCAAGATGGCGCTGGGGTCCTGGAGGGAGGCGGCTTCCTCAGTGCCTGCCGAGAGCAGGCATGAGGAAGCGTCCTGCACTGCCTGTCACATCGCTGGTGTGACAGAGTGCTGTGCACACTGTCACACCAGCGATCTGATGAAATACAGTGATGTCCCACCCTGGGACAAAGTAAAAAAGTAAAAAAAAGTAAAAATAAACATGTGTAAAAAAAAATCCAAAAAAAAAAAAAAAAAAAAAATATTCCCCAATAAATTCATTACTTATTGTAAATAAAAAAATAAAACAATAAAAGTACACATATATGGTATCGCCGCGTCCGTAACGACCCCCCCTATAAAACTGTCCCACTAGTTAACCCCTTTTGTGAACCCCTTAAAAAATAAAAAATAAAAACGAAGCAAAAAATCAGTGCTTTATCATCATACCGCTGAACAAAAAGTGGAATAACACGCGATCAAAAAGACGGATATAAATAAACATGGTACCGCTGAAAACGTCATCTTGTCCCGCAAAAAACGAGCCATCACACAGCATCATCAGCAAAAAAATAAAAAAGTTATAGCTCGCAGAATAAAGCGATGCAAAAATAATTATTTTTTATATAAAATTGTTTTTATTCTATAAAAGCGCCAAAACATAAAAAAATTATATAAATGAGGTATCGCCATAATCGTACTGACCCGAAGAATAAAACTGCTTTATCGATTTTACCACACGCGGAACAATAAAAACGCCTCACCCAAAAGAAATTCATGAATTGCTGATTTTTGTTCATTCTAACCTCCCAAAAATCGAAATAAAAAGCGATCAAAAAATGTCACGTGCTCAAAAATGGTACCAATAAAAGCGTCACCTCGTCCCGCAAAAATTAAGACCTCACATGACATTGTGGGCCAAAATATGCAAAAATTATAGCTCTCAAAATGTGGCGATGCAAAAAACTACTTTTTGCAATAAAAAGCGTCTTTTAGCGTGACAGCTGCCAATCATAAAAACCGCTATAAATAGTAAATCAAACCCCCTTTATCACCCCCTTAGTTAGGGAAAAATAATAAAATAAAAAAAATGTATTTATTTCCATTTTCCCATTAGGGTTAGGGTTAGGGTTGCGGCTAAAGTTAGGGTTAGGGTTGGCGCTAAAGTTAGGATTAGGGTTAGAGTTAGGATTAGGGTTAGGGTTGGGATTAGGGTTGGGACTAGGGTTAGGGGTGTGTTGGGGTTAGGGTTGGAGTTAGAATTGGGGGGTTTCCGCTGTTTAGGCACATCAGGGGCTCTCCAAATGTGACATGGCGTCTGATCTCCATTCCAGCCAATTCTGCGTTGAAAAAGTCAAACGGTGTTCCTTCACTTCTGAGCTCTGCCATGCGTCCAAACAGTAGTTTATCCCCACATATGGGGTATCAGCGTACTCTGGACCCCAAGAGTTATTGTGAAATTTGTCCTATTTCTTCTGTTACCCTTGGGAAAATAAAAAACTGGGGGCGAAAATATTATTTTTGTAAAAAAAAATAAGATTTTTTTGTTTTTACGGCTGTACATTATAAACTTCTGTGAAGCACTTGGGGCTTCATAGCGCTCACCACACATCTAAATAAGTTCCTTGTGGGGTCTATTTTCCAAAATGGGGTCACTTGTTGGGGATTTCCACTGTTTAGGCGCATCAGGGGCTCTCCAAATGCGACATGACGCCCCCAGACCATTCCATCAAAGTCTGCAATCCAAAACGTCACTACTTCCCTTTCCGAGCCCTGACATGCGCCCATACAGTAGTTTTCTCCCACATATTGGGTATCAGCGTACTCAGGACAAATTGGACAACAACTTTTGGGGTCCAATTTCTCCTGTTGCCCTTGTGAAAATAAAATATTGGGGGCGAAAAAATCATTTTTGTAAAAAAAAAAAGGATTTTTTATTTTTACGGCTGTGCGTTATAAACTTCTGTGAAGCACTTCGGGGTTCAAAGTGCTCACCACACATCTAGGTAAGTTCCTTGTGAGGTCTATTTTCCAAAATGGGGTCACTTGTGGGGGTTTCCACTGTTTAGGCGCATCAGGGGCTCTCCAAATGCGACATGACGCCCCCAGACCATTCCATCAAAGTCTGCAATCCAAAACGTCACTACTTCCCTTTCCGAGCCCTGACATGCGCCCATACAGTAGTTTTCTCCCACATATTGGGTATCAGCGTACTCAGGACAAATTGGACAACAACTTTTGGGGTCCAATTTCTCCTGTTACCCTTGTGAAAATAAAATATTGGGGGCGAAAAAATCATTTTTGTAAAAAAAAAAAGGATTTTTTATTTTTACGGCTGTGCGTTATAAACTTCTGTGAAGCACTTCGGGGTTCAAAGTGCTCACCACACATCTAGATAAGTTCCTTGTGGGGTCTATTTTCCAAAATGGGGTCACTTGTGGGGGGTTTCCACTGTTTAGGCGTATCAGGGGCTCTCCAAATGCGACATGACGCCCCCAGACCATTCCATCAAAGTCTGCAATCCAAAACGTCACTACTTCCCTTCCGAGCCCTGACGTGCACCCATACAGTAGTTTTCTCCTACATATTGGGTATCAGCGTACTCAGGACAAATTGGACAACAACTTTTGGGTTCCAATTTCTTCTGTTACCCTTGTGAAAATAAAATATTGGGGGCGAAAAAATCATTTTTGTAAAAAAAAAAAAGGATTTTTTATTTTAAGGCTGTACGTTATAAACTTTAGTGAAACACCTGGGGGTTCAAAGTTCTCACCACACATCTAGATAAGGTCCTTGAGGGGTCTAGTTTCCAAAATGGTGTCATTTGTGGGGGGTTTCCACTGTTTAGGCAGATCAGGAGCTCTCCAAACACGACATGGCGTCCAGCCAATTCTGCGTTGAAAAAGTGAGATGGCGCTCCTTCCCTTCCAAACTCTGCCATGCACCCAAACAGTGGTATACCCCCACATATGGGGTATCAGTGTACTCAGGACAAATTGCACAATAACTTTTGGAGTCTTGTTACCCTTGGAAAAATAAAAATTGGGGTGAAAAGATCATTTTTGTGGAAAAAATATGATTTTTAAATTTTACGGCTCTACGTTATAAACTTGTGTGAAGCACTTGAGGGTTCAAATTGCTCACCAAAGATCTAGATAAGTTCCTTAGGGGGTCTAGTTTCCCAAATGGGGTCATTTGTGGGGGGTTTCCACTGTTTAGGCACATCAGGGGCTCTCCAAATGCAACATGGCATCCAATCTCAATTCCAGCCAATTTTGGTTGGAAAAAGTCAAATGGTGCTCCTTCCCTTCCGAGCTCTCCCGTGCGCCCAAACAGTGGTTCCCCCCCAACATATGGGGCATCAGCGTACTCAGGACAAATTGGACAACAACTTATGTGGTCCAATTTCTCCTGATACCCTTGGGAAAATAAAAAATTAGTGACTAAAAGATAATTTTTGTGGGAAAAAAATAGGATTTTTTATTTTCATGCCCGGGCATTATAAACTTGTGTGAAGCACTTGGGGGTTCAAAGTGCTCACCAAAGATCTAGATAAGTTCCTTAGGGGGTCTAGTTTCCAAAATGGGGTCACTTGTGGGGGATTTCCACTGTTTAGGCTCATCTGGGGCACTGCAAACGGAACATGACCCCCATCAACGTCTGCATTCCAAAACGTTACTACTTCCTTTCCAAGCCCTGCCGTGCGCCCAAACAGTTTTCCACCCCCACATATGGGGTATCAGCGTACTCAGGACAAATTGGACAACAACTTTTGGGGTCCAATTTCCTTGGGAAAATTCAAAAATTTAGGACTAAAAAATCATTTTTGTGGAATTTTTTTTTTTTTTTTTCACACCCAGGCATTATAAACTTTTGTGAAACACTTGGGGGTTCAAAGTGCTCACAACAGATCTAGATAAGTACCTTAGGGGGTCTAGTTTCCAAAATGGTGTCACTTGTGGGGGGTTTCCACTGTTTAGGCGCATCAGAGGTTCTCCAAGCGCGACATGGCGTCCAATCTCAACTCCAGCCAATTTTAGTTTGAAAAAGTCAAACGGCGCTCCTTCCCTTACGAGCTCTGCCGTGTGCCCAAACAGTGGTTTTCCCCCACATATGGGGTATTGGCGTACTCAGGAGAAATTGCATAACAACCTTATCTGTCCATTTTCTCCTTTTACCCTTGTGAAAATAAAAAAAAAGTTTGTAAAAGATCATTTTTGTGGCTAAAAAGTTAAATATTCATTTTTTCCTTCCACGTTGCTTTAGTTCCTGTGAAGCACCTGAAGGGTTAATAAACTTCTTGAATGTGGTTTTGAGTACCTTGAGGGGTGCAGTTTTTAGAATGGTGTCACTTTTGGGTATTTTCTGTCATGTAGACCCCTCAAAGTGACTTCAAATGTGAGGTGGTCCCTAAAAAAAATGGCTTTGTAAATTTTGTTGTAAAAATGAGAAATCGCTGGTCAACTTTTAACCCTTATAACTTCCTAACAAAAAAAATTTTGATTCCAAAATTGTGCTGATGTAAAGTAGACATGTGGGAAATGTTATTTCTTAACTATTTTGTGTTACATATTTCTCTGTTTTAAGGGAATAAAAATTCAAAGTTTGAAAATTGCTAAATTTTCAAAATTTTCGCCATATTTGCGTATTTTTCAAACATAAACGCAAGTTATATGGAAGAAATTTTACCACTAACATGAAGTACAATATGTCACGAGAAAACAGTCTCAGAATCGCGAAGATCCGTTGAAGCGTTCCGGAGTTATAACCTCATAAAGAGACAGTGGTCAGAATTGTAAAAATTGTCCGGTCATTAACGTGCAAACCACCCTTGGGGGTGAAGGGGTTAAGGATCAGGCGTCTGCAGCGGAGGAGGAGGGAAGCCTTGATGACAGTCAGGCATTGTCTGCTCAGGGAACTGTCGTGGATGAGGTGGAGGAAGAGGAGGATGAGGAGGAGGATGAGGGTGATGATTATTTTGGATAGGAGGATGCTTCTCAGGGGGCAAGAGAAAATGTTGGCTTGCCAAGGTCAGGTCCAGGGTTTCTGCGTGACTGGAGGGATGTGGATTTGGCAGAAAGTGCTCCTCCACCCACCACTGGCAGTGCATCATTGACACCTTGAACATTTGCCCACATGTGTGATTATGTCTTGCGGATTCTAAAAAGGGACCCCACGCATTGCCAAAATTATGAAGGATGACGACTACTGGTTGGCCAGCATCCTCGATCCACGCCATAAAGGCAAATTACAGAACATCATGGCACAGGAGAACTTAGAGCTAATATTGGTGAACAAACAAGCAACTCTGGTAAACCGTTTGTTAGAGGCATTCCCAGCACACAGCAGCAGTGCAGGTTCTACCACGAGCCGTACTGGATCAAATGGAAGAGGTGTTCGTGGTGCACACAGCCGAAGTGGCGTTGGAGACAGGGGTTTCATGACCATGTTGTGGTCTGATTTTTCGAGTAATGCTCACACGACTGGTAATACTGAATCGATTGGAACAGACAGGAGACAGCAGTTGTCAACCATTGTTCAAAATTACCTCTCCTCCCCTATCAATGTTCTACCTCACAGCTCATTCCCCTTTGACTACTAGACCTTTAAACTGGACCCCTGGCCTGAATTGGCACAATATGCCTTACAGGAGCTCGCTTGCCCTGTTGGTAATGTGCTATCAGAAAGAGTCTTCAGTGCTGCTGGATCAATCCTGACAAAAAGAAAGACCCGACTGTCGACCCAAAATGTAGGTGATCTCACCTTCATTAAAATTAACCATACCTGGGTTTCAAAGGATTTTGTACCACCTTCCCTGATGACACATAGGTTGCCAGCAAAATGGCTCGCTTTGTCCTCCTCTTCCTCCGACTTCTCCAATTCCTCCATTTGCAGCTGCTGAACGTCCAGCCTACACCTCAACATATGCCAGTTTTTCCTCCTCCCTAACTGGACTGTGACCCCCCCAGGGCCGGCTTCAGCACCTGGCACACCCAGGCAAGTGCCGGGGCCCTGAGCAGGTGGGGGGGCCCACTCACCATCAGAGACACCGGCATACTATGTGGGGCCCTGTGCCAGTGCCAGCGCCCAATAGTATGCCCCCCTGCTTGCTCAGGGCCCCAGCACTTGCAATACTTACCTCTCCTCCACTGCTGTGACATCTTCCGAGTTTCCTGACAGTGACATTCAGGTCAGAGAGCGCGATGACGTCACGTCTGTGCACCCTCTGCCTGAACAGTCACACTGCAGAGAGCTGGCAGATGGCGACGCTGAGGAGTCCAGAGTAGAGCAGTGCCCAGCGAGGTGAGGAATTTATTTTTTTAATGTTTGGAGCAATATATGGGGAGCATTATACACTGGAGAATTATATATGGGGCCCATCATACACTTGAACATCATAGATAGGGCCCATTATACACTGGAGCATTACATATGGGGCCCATCTTACACTTGAGCATCATAGATAGGGCCCATTATACACTGGAGCATTATATATGGGGCCCATCATACAGTGGAGCATTATAAATGGGGCCCATCATACACTGGAGCATCATATACGGGGCCCATTATACACTGGAGCATCATATATGGGGCCCATTATATACTGGAGCATCACAAGGAGCCCATTATATATGGAGCATTATATATGGGGACCATTATATTTGGAACATTATATGGGGCTCATCATACACTGGAGCATCATATATGGGGCCCATCATATACTAGAGCATCATATGGGGTTCATTATTTATGGGGCATTATATAGGGCCCTTTATATGGGGCCTATTCTGTAAGGAGCATTATATGGAGCCCATTCTGTATGGCGCACTATGTGGTGCCCATAATACTGTATGGAGGACTATACTGTCCGGTTTTTGAGCTATTGTAGAATTTACAATAGATATCACTCATGTAATGTAAGAAGTGAAGTATTTGGCATTGTACTATACCTATATTCCTCTGCCGTATCGAAGCATCATGAATTGTGGCATGTGTTAAAGTGGCCCACTGAGACTCTTTCGCCCGGGGCCCACGAAAACCTTGAGCCAGCCCTACCCCCCCACAACTTTAGCCAAATAAGCCCCAGTTTTCAATGCGTTACTATTATTAAAAAATTAATTAAGGTTGACAAGCTTAAGTAATAAGAATTGATGTCGTGGGCATTGAAATTGGCACTGTAGGTGCATTTACTGTCCTCCACTCACTGCCGACTTTTATTCCCCATTGACTTGCATTTGGTCGGGTTTTCGACCCAGTCTCGACTTTTTGCGATAGTCTGCCAACTTTGTTCGACTCGACTTTTGTGAAAGTCGGATGGTCCGAAACCCAACTCGACCCTCCTGCAGGCAAAGTGGCTCATCTCTAATAGAAACATATTATGTGGGAAGAGATAAAAAAACAAATGGAGGAATAAGCCACCCATGCAAACTAAACGTAGGGAACCTCAAAACATTCTCACTCACCTTCCTGCAGTTAAAGGAGCAGCAAGGAATAATAAAACTGCAGCTGAATGCTGTTATAGTTTATTCAAAGATGACATTCTGGACTTTAGTGTCACATACACAAATCAATATATAGATATTATAAAGGACAAGTTAATCTGCAACAGAATCATCAACCCCACAGATGAAATAGAACTGAGGGATTTTTTTAGATTGCTACAATGGGTGTGGAAAGTATTAAGACCCCTTTAAATTATTCACTTTGTTTCATTGCAGCCATATGGTAAATTCAAAAAAGATATTTTTTTCTCAATATTGTACACTCTGCACCCCGTCTTGACTGAAAAAAGCAGAAATGTAGAAATTTTTGCAAATTTATTGAAAAAGAAAAACTGAAATATCACATGGTCATAAGAATTCAGACACTTTGCTCACTATTGAGTAGAAGCACCCTTTTGAGCTAGTACAGCCATGAGTCTTCTTGGGAAAGATGCAACAAAATTTTCACACCTGGATTTGGGGATCCTCTGCCATTCTTCCTTGCAGATCCTCTCCAGTTCTTTCAGGTTGGATGTTGAATATTGGTGGACAGCCATTTTTAGGTCTCTCCAGAGATGCTTAATTGGGTTTAGGTCAGGGCTCTGGCTGGGCCAGTCAAGAATGGTCACAGAGTTGTTATGAAGCCACTCCTTTGTTATTTTAGCTGTGTGCTTAGGGTCATTTTCTTGTTGGAAGGTTAACCTTCGGCCAAGTCTGAGGTCCAGAGCACACTGGAAGAGGTTTTTATCCGGGAAATCTCTGTACTTGGCTGCATTCATGTTTCCTTCAATTGCAACCAGTCGTCCTGTCCCTGCAGCTGAAAAGCACTCCAATAGCATGATGCTGCCATCACTATCTTTCACTGTTGGGATTGTATTGGGCAGATGATGAGCAGTGACTGGTATTCTCCACACATACCGCTTAAAATTGTCACCAAAAAATTCTATTTTCATCTTATCAGACCAGATAATCTTATCTCTCATAGTCTGAGAGCCCTTCATGTGTTTCTTAGCAAACTCTATGTGGGCTTTCATATGTCTTGCACTGAGAAGAGGCTTTTGTTGGGCTACTCTGCCATAAAGGCCTGACTGGTGGGGGACTGCAGTAGTAGTTGACTTTGTGGAACTTTCTCCCAACTCCCCACTGCATCTGTGGAGCTCAGTCATAGTGCTCTTGGGGTACTTCTTTACCTCTCTCACCAAGGTTGTTCTCCCACAATTGCTCAGTTTGGCTGGACGGCCAGGTGTAGGAAGGCTTCTGGTGGTCCCAAACTTCTTCCATTTAAGGGATTATGGAGGTCACTGTGCTCTTACAAGCCTTGAGTACTGCATAAATTCTTTTGTAACCTTGGCCAGATGTGTGCGTTGCCACAATTCTGTCTCTGAGATCCTTGGCCAGTTCTTTTGACCTCATGATTCTCATTTGGCCTGACATGCACTGTGAGCTGTGAGGTGTTGTGAACACTGTGGATCTGACTTCGGAGTTTGGGCTCCCCTGGTGGCTGCTGGTAGTAATGAAGCTGCTTTGGCTTACACAAGTCTATCAGCTGGGCGCAATGAGTGGCAATCATGTGGCACTGACTGGGGAGATATAAGTGAGCAACCTTCCCATGATCCTTGCCAGTGATTTGTTGTTCCTGGTCGCATTTGGAGGTCAGCTTGCTTCCTGCTTTTTCCTGCAACCTTCATATAAGTTATTTGCTGCTTGTTTCTGTGGCTTTTGTTTTCCTTTTGTTTTCTGCCCTTTTGGAGTAAGGTCAGCCAGGTTCCCTGGCTGGGGCCTGCGCTGATCTCTGTTTCTCATTTACCACTGTTTTTGTGTTCCGTCCCTGTTATTTCAGTATCTGCTGGTAAGCTACCAGTTCACATCAGAGTTCTGATCTAGCGGGGGAGAGATCATGTGGTCTCAGTATTTTTGGAAATCAGAGGTGGAATTTTTCTTAGGGTTTTTGCTGGATTGCAGACAGTATTGTTTCCTGTCCTGCTCTATCTAGACAGTTTTGGGCCCCAGCGTTTGCTTGATCTATTTTCTGTCTGTGTTTGTATTTCATCTTGTCTCACCGCCAATATATGTGTGGGGGCTACCTATTCCTTTGGGGCGCTACTCCGGGTCAGTTAGCTTTCCCCTTTCTCTCTTTAGGCTTAGTTAACTCTCCGGCTGTGTCGAGGCATCTAGAGGGTCTGAAGAGCAAATTTCTTAATTGATGTAATTGATTTATGATTTATGTCTTTTTACATCAATTAAGAAACTTGCTCTTCAGACCTTCTGGGGGCATCACAATACCAGACCCCAATCAGAGGACAATAAAACTTTCACACTCCTTATCTATGTACTGTTCCAATATTTATGTTCATCTCTATCTCCCATAATGACATTTCTGCTTTGCGTCACTTGTTTTATCTATTGCATTGTTTTTGTGCTGTGTTGTGTATAAATATGTGATTCTTCAGATTTTGTATTAGTCTAGCTTGAGACCTGAGTAGACTCGAAAGCTTACAATTTGTTATCATCTTTTCAGTTAGCCATTAAAAGGTATCAACCACTGAGGACTCTCAATTCTAAATATTTTCATACCGTGTCAGTAACAAACCCAGTAATGTTGTGAAAAGAGTGACTGAGCCCTTATTTGGATCGGGTTGCAATATAACAGCTGACAAATGGTTTTCAAATTGTGATCTGATTAATTATCTGAAAATGTAGAATCTTTCATATGTAGGTACTGTAAGAAAAAAAAAAAAAGAATTGTAAATGCGAAAGAGAGAAAACAGTACAGCAGTATATTTGCATTCAATAATGGAAAGGTTTAGGTTTCCTATGTACCGGGCAAAAAGGAAAATGTAATTCTTGTCTCAACGCTTCATGATGTTGATGCTATCGGTCCTTGGTCTGAAGCACAAAAAACAGAAATAATTACATTTTATAATTAAACCTAAGGGGGTGTTGATACAGCTGATCAGATGTGCTCAACTTTCAGCATCAACAGAAACTCCAGGCGCTGGCCAATGGTTACATTTTTCACTATGCTGAATTTGGATGATATAAATTCACAAGTGATTTACCTTGAAACCAGCTTGAACCACTCCATAGAAGAGCCTATCTGAAAGAAATTGGCCCATGAACTAGTGCTTGAAGAGCTACGCTGGAGAAGTATGAAAACTATCGGTTTTCCCTCTAGCCTTCAAGTTTGGCTCAAAAGATTCCGTCCAGAAGATGATAGTGAAAATCCACCACCTCTACTACCTTCCAAAAGAAGGAGATGCACCACCTGCACCATGGAAAGTGGACACAGAAGGCTTTATAGTTATGAATGTCACAAATGTCATAATGCAATCTGCCTGACACATGCAAAAATGATGTGCAATTCTTACTCTTTGCTCTGCAAATGTGTTTTTTTTCTGATGAATATTTAACATCTGATTCTGAATGAATGTGTCTAATACCATTTTAGGTACCTTAAAATTAAGCTTTTTCCCCTATATTTACTTTTTAATAATATGTATGCGTTGAAAACTGGGGGCTATTTAGAGTTCTGAAATGTGTGTACTTTTACAGTTATTACTTCTATGGCAAGTAAATGTTTTTTGCACCTGATTATGTGTACACTCTTTTATTACATCCCTATGAAGGTCACTGATCACTTTGAGAGCACTGAAATTGTGAAAATTAGAACGTATAGGCATTTTTCTAGCCTGCGCCTGGCAGGCTCATTGTACCTGAACTCGTTAGTGAAGGCATTGTTCCTGACAGTGGGTTTAAAATTAGGCTACTGCTAAGGCTACTTTCACACATCAGGTTTTTTGTGTCAGGCCTAATCCGTCATATACCTTATAGGACGGATCCGGCGCTGATTTTGAAAAATCTGATGCAATTGATCAGTTTTCTTGCCGGAAGTTTTCTTGCTGGATCCGACCTGACCTTTTCAACCCGGAAAATGCAGATACGCATGTCCGGACCGAGGAGAGAGAGAGACCTTGGTTTCCAGAATCCGGATCAGTCTTTTGACGGATTGCACAAAAGACTGGTTCGGTACCATGCACTTCTATTATTTCCGGCCGCCTGATAAAACGTTATAGTGACCGTCTTGTCCGGCCGCCGGAATGTACATTTCCACCGGATCCGGACAAAAACGGATGCAATGCAACGACATCAGGTGCGATCCGGCGCTAATGAAAGTCAATGACAAAAAAAACGCATCTGGTACCTGATGCGTTCTTTTAAAAACACGCCGAATCGCGCCTGACGTAAAAAAAACTGATGTGTTAAAGAGGCCTTTAAGGCTCAAAACAGTGATATAAATTTTCAGGGCAGAATTGTGTGGCAGTGGTAACAGTAATGGAGGCAAAAACACTTTTAATTGACAATTAAACGAGAATTGCATAGTTTTATTTCACCTACAATGGTTGTGTATGAGAATTTAAGATATACTGCAGGGTTCTCCCACTATGGTATGCTTAAAGGTTTTTTTTACTTTAAGGAAGTAGACCTTAAGTAACTTTATATACCTATAGTAATAAATGGAGCAGAAACTCACCCACCCTATGTCCAGCTTCCCACTACTTATCAGGTCTCGGTGTTTCGGCTGCAGCAATGATTTTAACAGAAAGCATCCCTGCTGCAGCCAATCACTGAGCTCAGCAGCTCTGAAGAGGTGAGGGCATTTGAGGTCCCTTTTCTTAAAGTTTTAAAGTGGAAAACCATTTAAGACCTTGTAACTGGATGATTTATGATTGCTTTGCATTTTAAAGAGCAACTTCATAAAACCTCAGTAACGTAATGGTTAAAGTTGCAAATCCTCCAAATACATCATATTGTCTGCCCAGAATATCAGCTGCCATATACCGTGTATGTTTATGCAACACACATTATCAAGCCAAAATGGAATTTGTATCGTCCTTGCTTGCAAAAGCTGATTGATAGTTGAAAAATAGAAATTGAAACATGGTGAAGGTCAATCTATCTATTTAATAGCAAAGTGGATCGTGTGAATCAGGAAACATCTCTGGAACTTAGTGAATTAATGGAGCATAGACAATGAACCCATTCTTCTGTGTCAGTTAACTGGAAGTACAAAATGTTCACCCTCAATAATGCTTACAGTGCAGAGATCTTGTAGTAAGTGTAAAAATAGTGCATGTTTCAAGTCCATTGATAAATGGGACTTAAATCGAATACAGATGCATTAGACAGAGCTGGAAGCATCTGGCAGTTCTGAATATTACCATGAATATTTAGCATAATGCAGACTTTTAGCTGCCATTGTGTTATTGTGGGGAATAAAACTTGAAAAAATGGTCTTATAAACAGAGGCTTCCTATATAGCTGTAATGCGCAGAATATTGCAATGAACCTGCCCTCATATGACCCTCTAGAACATACAATAACAAAGGTAAAAGTATAAAAATATCAAGGAATATGTTAAACGTAATATCCTATAAACATTGATTAATTACATACCGGTGAGAAAAACAATGGGGTTCTCAAAGTTCCCTGTGTGAATGGAGCTCTAATATCAAGTAAATGTAGCTGCGGAGACTTGTGGTCACTACCGATCCATTCACATTAGGGATATTTTTTCATAAAAGTAATAAAAATGCAAATGTATTCTATACTGTTCCAAAAAATTATGGAAACACTAATATCACACAACAAATTTCAATGAATTAAAGAATAAGGTGGTTGATAATAATTACTGATATAAATTGTGCAATTAGTTCAGATCAAAATCACTGACATATCAATGGTCAATTAAAACCAAAATCATCAACTAATTGTAGCTGGATTCTAAACCACTTTACAAAGCAAAGAAAAATTTTGAAATCACAGGTGGATTAAATTTGTGTGAAATTCATCATGTGATTCTGTAGTTTGTGTGACCCCATTGTACCTTTATGCACTCTCAATAATGTCTGAACATGCTACTGATGTGAAAGCAGATAGTGTATTGGCATATTTCCTCTGTGACAGGGTCACTGGCGCTGTATGTGAAGGGAGATATATATCACGAAGATTGCTGTCTTCCATGATCTGAATCCCATAAGTTTCTCTCCAACATGCTATGTGCTGAAGGGGTTAACCAGCCATAACAAGAACCTGGGTTTTTGTGAGTAGGTTAGAGATGGGCGGGATGCCTACTCAACAGGGTGTGGTTGGCAGAGTTAAATGTCCAGCTACTATGTTTTTTTCTCAGCTGCATGTTTGAAGGAAGGAAGTCTCCAGAATCAAGCTCCAGTGGGAGCGGAAGCATGTTGTGTCCCAGAGGGCTGGAGCCACGCTGGGAAGGCCTTTTGTATGGACATTTTTATTTTCATTTGTGCCAGGACGGCTGTTTTTGTGTTATTACTTTGCTTTGTGGTTTATAAAGCAATAAACAACCCAGAGACTTTAATACCAAGTGTTCCTGTGTTTACTTCAGGGAGCATCTGAGTGAGCCAACCTGCCACAAGTGCTGTTTTGGATGAAGACAACATTCCAGGAACATGGGTTGTGGCTGTCTCTCCATATGGTTTAAATGAACAACTTTCCTATTCCTGCTTTCTCTAGTATAGGGTTGTGCAGGGTGATTTAGTTAGGGTTAGCCGCCGTGGACCGGGGGGGCCACTTGCGCAGGACTTTAGGGCTCCAACCTCCGCTGCTAGGTAGGGTCGGATGGAAATAGGTACCTGATAGGGATCTGTCAGGCTTTCCTTTTTCCTTTCTTCCCTTCCAAATTGAAATGTTATTTTATCATGACCTATGAATGCTGGTCTCCATATTGGATTATGTTACTTTGTATCCTTTACACTGTCTCCAAATATATCAATGAAATAATTTGGGTATCGTTCCATAGTGTGGTAAGCCAGCCTAAGCTCCAATTAATTTTTTCTATATGGAATGGTATTCCTTCTTCTCCATATCTATATTGTGGATTGGAGTATCATGGGACACCTTATGTGGATGCTCCTTTAATAGTTCTTGGATTTACCTCTTAGTGCGAGAGGATTAATCTCCAATTTTTCCTGTTTGGAGATTTTTTATACTATGTCTGTGTTAATAACGGTATAGAATGGGTTAAAATGATCTTGCGCGTCCTTCCTTATGTTTCTATATGGTTAATGTCAGATTTTGGTGAACTATCGAATGTCACTTAAGATGATGTTGTCAAGTGGCATCTGATGAACGAGGCTATTTATACCAAATAATTGTTAACCTATCTTATATTATATTGGTATTATTACGTCGTTTTGAATTAAGTAATGGCACGATTTTGGCCGCAAAATGTGATGCTGGTTGCAATAATATTGAATGGCGCCATTTGGGAAGCAATATAATTGTATTATGACGCTTCTGTTGTGCAGTGACATAACTTGTACATTTGCGTTATATCTTCGTTGCAATTCGCGATTTAATTTAACGTCCCAATATAGGACGCAACACAATTATGCGTCCTGTGTTGCTTCTTGAAATGTGTGATCCTTCTAATTTACACACCGGAAGCCACTTATTTTGAACCACGCATGCGCGCGGTGGTTTTTACATCGCTGAATGGGACGCTTGTGATGTAGTCTCAATAGACCGGATGTCCAATGAATGGGAGTACCGGAAGTTACTAACTGCGCATGCGCTATTAGTATACGGCGCGCGATCACTATTTGGCAAACGGTGAGATCGCTATATTCTTTATTCATTTCGTAATGTGTGGCGTGCGTTTCAACAAGATTATGACCTCATTAAACAGGCATGTATTTTTAAACCATGCACATCACGTTTTATTGGTGGTTCATTTTTTAGTTTTGCACTAATTGGTTTAAATGGTGGTGGGAGTGTCTTATTAATTGATATAAGGAGGAGTTGTATGTTTTTTCTCCCCATGAGAGCAATGCATTTGATATAGATGTCTCTAGTTGCCATATCCCCTGATGAATCCTGAAAGGAGGAAACACGTTGGGAAAGGGCCTTGTCTACTCTGGAAAATGACCAGATGCATACTTTATTAGGAGATGAATTTTGGAGCGTATATCTCCATTCAAATGGGTGGGATCATTCCTTTTATACATACTGTCTCACACACGTTTGATTGAGTTTCAGACAAATGACTTACAAATAAGCGATGCTTACACTTGCATTTAGGTAGTCAATTTTTGCTCTTGCGGTGCAGAGCTAATTATATGTTGTCTGATTTACATATATATCTCCTATTTTTTGTAGTCCCTATTGGACTTAACTCTCTGATTATATCATATATCCTCACTACTTGGTTGGAGGATGGTAATTGTCTGTGTGTCCCCTTTTTAACATTAAGTTCATTAAATGTTAAGTTTTATATCCCCATTTTTTTGCTGCTACATGCTGTTTTGGATGAAGACAACATTCCAGGAACATGGGTAGTGGCTGTATACAAATCGCATGTCCTGGCATAAGCAAGGGGACGACAGGCAGCATTGAGGACCTGATTAAGCATCTCGTGAACGCACAGCAGCAGTAACAGCTGGCACATCAGGAGATGAGTAAGCTTCTTATCCAGCAGATGCAACAGCATCAGCATCAGCAGCAGCTAAAGCAGCAGCAACAATACCAACAGGACCAGTTCAGACAACAGCAGCAGCAGATTGAGTTGCTTGCTGAGGCAGTTTGTGGGAGACCGGAAACCCACTCCACAAGTCAAGATGACGACACATACGTCCAGAAGACGGTAAGGCGAGCAATGCAGAAAATGACGCCGGGTAATGTAGAGGCATTTTGACTGTTTTTGAACGGGTTGCAGAACAGGAGAAACTGCCCCCAGAGCAGTGGGAGGAGGTGCTGGCCTCTTACCTGACTAGAGAACCAAAGAAATCTTATTATGACTTGGCCTTACAAGATGCCCGGGAGTGTTCCAAGTTAAAAACAGATATTGTCATGCTTACGGTTCACTATGTCAGTCAGAGCCAAAGGGTTCATCACTGAGTGTATTATGGTGACAAAACTATCCGCTCTGAGATGTTTGACTTATTGCATTTGGTACAGAAATGGTTGCAGCCAGAGTCCTCTACTCCAGCCAAGATGGTCAAACGGATGGTCATGGACAGATTTATTCACTCTCTGACTAGGCCGATGCAGACCTGGTTTGCACAGGTAGACCCCCGGAATGCAGCTGACCTGATGGGCCTCATAGAAAGGTACCAGATGGTTGAGTTAAGTGCCATGTTACTGGACACATAACCGCTCGTTGTCCTATGTCCTCCGAGCAGATGGACTGCAGCCTAGGCAGGCGCCATTCGTACTATGCATATCCTGCCTGCAATGTTGACTATCAGAGGGTCCGCAGGTATGTCCCATGACCATAAATGGGGTGCTGGTGTCAGAACTTTTGGACTCAGACTTTGGTGACCCTGATGAGGTCCACACTCCCACTTCAGTTGATCCCAGGACAACATGTGGGCATCTGCTGTATCCATGGGGATGACAAGGACTACCCCATCACCAGAGTGTCGATAAAAAGGAGCCGGGGTACTGAGTCCCATGAGGTCGGGGTTGTCAAAAACTTGCTACACCATGTGATAATCGGGCTGGACTTCAGCCTGTTTTGAGACTTATGGGGAAAAGTGAGAATACTAAGTGACTCAGACAGGAGCCAGCTCAGCCCTGATGAATCCCCATTTCAGTCGTAGGTGGATGAGTTCCCCTTATGTGTCCTGGCTGGAGACGAAGACAAGATGGTGAACAGTGAGGCCGAGTTTCCTGAACTGGGAATTTCTGGGGAAAATTTTGAGACTGCTCAAATGCGGAATCTGACACTGAAAAGCAAATTGCATCTTCAGAGAGAAAAAGATCTTGAACTCTGTTGGAAGCAGCGATCCTACAAGTTACAATCAACCCTTTAGTGAGTCTTGTAATATGACTTAGGATAAAAACCAAATCAGAATCTCAATGTGCAGACATGGTATTTCAAGCTATTGGCCTTCATCAGTGCAAAGTATGAGAACTGATTTGGCTAGGTGAGAGGCTCTGGACTGGTGTCTTAGGGGTAAGGTTTCTCCTTCTGGAGAGTAATATACCAGCTCTGGCATGTCAAGGTAAGGAGGCTTATTTGCCATGCAATGCTCCTCTGAGAAATTTAATATGCAAATTGCCTCTTCAGAGAGAAAGAGGACTTGAATTCTATAGCGCCACCTGTTGGAAGTAGCGATCGTCCAAGTCATAATCAACCTTTTAACGAGTCTTGTAATATATCTTAGGATAAAAGTCAAATCAGAATCTCTATTTGAAGACACAGTATTTCAGGCTATTGGCCTTCATCAGTGCAAAGTATGAGAACTGATTTGGCTAGGTGAGAGGCTCTGGACTGGGGTTTAAGGGGTAAGGTTTCTCCTTGTGGAGAGTGACATTCCAGCTCTGGTTTGTCAAGGTAAGGAGGCTTATTAACCATGCAGTGCTCCTCTGGGAAAATTAATACGCAAATTTCCTTTTCAGAGAGAGGATTTGAACTCTACAATGCCACCTGTTGGAAGTAGCGATTGTACAAGTCACAATCAACCCTTCAACGAGTCTTGTATTATGACTTAGGATAAAAGGAAAATCAGAATCTAAAAGAGGCATTTGAAAATGTGTCTGTGAGAGATGGGATTGCTCAAGAGTCGGGGGCTGACACCAGGATCTCACACTTTGCAGTCAATGGTGAGTTATTATATCAGGTGACCACACTGAGAGGAAGTCAGATAGTGGAGTAGCTTTTGGTTGCAGGGTTTTAGACATGGCCCATTCACATGTTTTGGGGGGACATCTGAGGGTAGAGAAAATGCAGGAGAGAATAATGCAGAGGTTCTATTGGCCAGGATGTTACCAGGAGATCCTACATTATTGTAGGTCCTGCCCCACCAGCCAGATAACCGATCCCTCTACTCACTGCCGAAATACCCTTGTTCCGTTACCTCTAATAAAGGTCCTATTTTAGAGAATTGCCATGGACCTAGTAGGTCCTCTAGTTAAGTCTGCACAAGGGCATCATTACATCATTGTGGTCATGGTACCCTGAAGCTGTACCACTAAGTAATTCTTCGGCCAAGAGTATTGCCCAGGAACTTGTTCATATTTTATCTGGGATAGGCCTGCCAGAAGAGATTTTGACAGCAATGTGATGAGGGAGCTGTGTAAGGTCCTTCAGATTGCCCAGCTGTGAACCTCAGTCTTCCATCTGCAAACAGACGGCCTAGAAGAGTGCTTCAATAAGACCTTAAAGGCCATGCTCAAGAAGGTCATTGAGAATGATGGTCAAGACTGGAACTATCTGCTTCCATTTCTGCTATTCTCTGTCAGAGAAGTTCCAGAAGCCTCCACTGGGTTCTTGCCGTTCGAGCTCCTGTATGGTCAACATCCTCGAGGGCTCCTGGACATTGCGAAGGAAACCTGGGAAGCCGAGGTCACGCCACACCGGAGTGACATAGAGCATGTCACCCAGTTACAGGAGAGGATGGCAAAGGTAATGCCTATCATAAAGATGCACCTTCTCCAGGCACAGGAGCCACAGGAAAGGGCGTACAACCGATCAGTGAGGTTGAGGCAGTACCAGCCCGAGGACCGGGTGCTATGCTTATCCACACAGTAAACAGCAAGTTCTTAGCCAAGTGGCAAGGCCAATATGAGGTGGTGGAAAAACTGGGTGAGATGAATTGCAAGGTACACAGCCAGGTTGAAGGAAGCTGCACCAAATAAATCATGTGAACTTGCTCAAGCCATGGCAAGTTCAGGAATCGCTGGAAACCCCTTGCCTGAGAGTCATTCCCGAAGTAACAGTGGATGATGTCACAATTGCAGAGACGCTAACGCCGGTCCAGAGGCAACAGTATCAGGAGCTGTTGCAGCGGAACAGGGACCTGTTCTCGGAGTTGTCAGAGCATAAGCAGGTGGTGGAGCATGACATGTTAACAGAGCCACATGTAAGGATGAACCTCAAGCCCTATAGAATTCCTGAAGCACGTTGGGAGATAATATCAAATGAGGTGAAGAGAATGCTAGACTTCTGGATGATAGAGGAGTCAAAAAGTGGATGGTCAAGTCCCATTGTCCTCATGCTGAAGCCCAATGGTAAGTAGTGGTTTTGTAATGACTGCCACAGGCTGAATGAGGTTTCCAGTTGTGATGCATATCCAATGCCCCGTGTCAACTAACTCATTGAGAGGTACATTACAACCCTCAACCTGATCAACCGCTACTGGCAGATCCCCATGTTCCAGAGTACCAAGGAAAAGATGGCCTTATTGACGCCTCATGAGTGTTTCCAATACACCAGAATGCCCTTAGGACTGCAGGGTGCCCCAGCAACCTTCCAGAGGACTATGGATCGGATCCTAGCTCCGCTTAAGAAGTATGCTGCGGCCTTCTTAGATGACATTGAGGTCTTTGGACCTGACTGGGGAAGTCATATACCAAAGGTACTGGCGATCCTGGATGCGTTGAGAAATGTGGGGTTTACCATAAACTCAAAAAAAGTGCCATAGGAAAGTAAGAGGCCAAGTACTTAGGGTATGTCATTGGGAGGGGTGAAATCAAGCCACAAATAAACAAGGTTGAGGCAATTCAGAAGCATCTGCAACCGCTTTCCCAGATGCAAGTGAGGACATTTCTTGGAATTTTGAGATATTACCGGTGGTTTATCCAAAATATTGCCATAATTGCTACACATTTGACAGATCTCCTTAAAGGCACCAAATTGACGACAATTAAATGAACTGCTGAGACTGAGATGGTATTCCAGGAGCTGAAGTAAGGAGCTCTGTGTTAACATCCGGCTCTGGATGCACTGTACTTCATCAAAGAATTTGTGGTCCAGACAGATGGGTCAGAGGTCGGCTTGAGAGCCGTGCTGTCTCAAGAAATATATGGGGAAGAACATCCCTTCCTGAATCAACAACATATACTCATCTTAATGCCCAATCCCTGATTCCCATGTCTCATAGAAGCAATAAAAAATAATAAACCACGTAATCTAGAGTATCCCACGGCGATCTCAAGTGTAGAACAGTCACAACTGGAGATGTGACACTGACTTCTCCAGTTCTGTTTTGAAGTTAGTGTGAGCACCATGGAAAAATTTCTAACCGAGCTTGTGCTGACGTCAGTTAGGTGAAGTGAGCTCATTGGCTGTTATCTCCCAGGACCTTTCTGATGGCACTGGGAACGTGAGAACTTTTAAGCTCGCGGTGACATCAGACAGGTCCCACAAGTTCACCGTAAGTCTCTGGGCAGCGATAGCAGACGTTGCTCAGTGTCTCTGCTGGATGACAGGCTGTGCGGTAGCATTTTGCAACCATGCAGCCTGCCATCTAGATGTAGCAGAGCTAGACTGTTATGATTTGGTAGCTGAGGAGAGCAGGCAAAAAAGGAAATACACCAGAGAGGTTGGAATCTATGGGATTGCAGTACCCTGACTAACCACCACAACTAAAGGCAGCCGTGGAGCGTACCTACGTTGGTCCTAGACGCCTCGTCACAGCCTGAGAAGCTAACTACACCTAAAGACAGAAAGAGGAAAACTATCTGCCCCGGAGCAGATCCCCAAAGAACATAGAAAGCCCCCAAACATGTAATGGCGGTTAGACAAGAGGAAATACAGACACAGACAGAAAATAGTATGAGCAAACGTTGGGGCCCAAACTTCCTAAATAGAAAAGGATAGGAAGGACACTTACTGCAATCCCAAAAAACCCTGAAAAGTACCAACTCTACTAATTACAAAAACACCTGAGATCACACGACCTCTACCACCTAAATTAGTTCTCTGGTGTAACAAAAACTAAACAGCAGCCACTGAAAAAACTGGAAAAGGCAAATGAACAAACAACAGTGGCTGAACTAAACTGAGAGGAGCACAAGCCCCCGGAGGGGACCCGGCAGACCCCCACAGAAGTGCAGGACAAAATGCAAAAAGCAAGCACAAAAAACTAAAAGAAGAAAATGTCTTATCTGTTAGCAGAAGATGCAGGCACGAAACAGCAAGCTACAAAGTGAACAGGAATCAAAGATGAGACCAGAACAATTGATCACCGGCAACCCTGATGGGAGGGAACCTCCCTTATATAAGACCAGTCAGTAACACCTGATCGCCAATCTTCACAATCTTCATTGGATAGTTCAGTACTGTTTGTAACCACCAGAGGGAGCTTCTGCTCAGAATTCATTTCTAGCACATTCACAACAGTACCCCCCCTTGAGGAGGGGTCACCGAACCCTCATTTGAGCAACCAGGTCGGTCAGGATGAGCTCTGTGATACGCACGGATGAGTCTCCTAGCATGGATGTCCGAAGCAAACACCCAAGAATTGTCCTCCTGACCATAACCTCTCCACTTAACCAAATACTGGAGTTTCCGTCTAGAAAAACGAGAATTCAATATTTTCTCAACCACATACTCCAGATTGCCCTCAACCAAAACAGGGTCAGGAGGCACAGCCATAGGAACCACTGGCTCGACAAACCTCTTCAATAAGGACTTGTGGAACACGTTATGGATCTTAAATGTCCCTGGAAGAAGTAAACGAAAGGAAACAGGATTAAGAATCTCCATGATCTTATAAGGTCCAATGAACCTAGGCTTAAACTTAGGAGATGCAACTCTCATAGGGATATTTCTTGAGGACAACCAGACCAAGTCCCCCACTTCAAACCGAGGACCATCAGTCCTATGCCGGTTGGCAAACCGCTGGGCCCTCTCCTGAGAGAGGGACAACCTCTCCACTACCTGGTCCCAAATCTGCTGCATACGCTCCACAACAGAGTCAACACCTGGACAGACAGAAGCCTCCGTCTGTCCTGAAGAAAATCGAGGGTGAAACCCAAAATTGCAGAAAAATGGAGACATCAAAGTGGCAGAGCTAGCCCTATTATTAAGAGCAAACTCAGCCAAAGGCAAAAAAGAGACCCAGTCATCCTGATCAGCAGACACAAAGCATCTCAGATAAGTCTCCAATGTCTGGTTTGTTCTCTCAGTTTGTCCATTGGTCTGAGGATGAAAAGCCGAGGAGAAAGACAATTGAACACCAAGTTTAGAACAAAAAGTCCTCCAAAATCTGGAAACAAACTGGACTCCTCTGTCAGACACAATGTTCTCAGGAATGCCGTGTAACCGAACCACGTGCTGAAGGAACAAAGGCACCAATTCAGAGGAGGAAGGCAACTTAGGTAATGGCACAAGATGTATCATTTTGGAAAACCTATCACAAATCACCCAGATAACGGTCATTCTCTGAGAAACAGGGAGGTCGGAAATGAAATCCATAGAGATATGGGTCCATGGTCTCTTGGGCACAGGCAATGGCATCAACAAACCACTAGAGCGAGAGCAAGGCTTGGAGCGAGAGCAAGTCCCGCAGGACTGCACAAATTCCCTGACGTCACGAGACAAAGTAGGCCACCAAAAGGACCGACTAACCAAGTCTCTGGTACCAAAAATTCCGGGATGACCGGCCAACGCGGAACAATGAATCTCAGACATCACACTCTTTTTCCACCGGTCTGGGACAAACAATTTCCCAATAGGGCAGCGCTCGGGTTTATCCTCCTGACACCCTTCCAGAGCCAGTCTCAAATTGGGCGAGATGGCGGAAAGAACTACACCCTCTTTCAAAATAACAGCAGGATCAGATAACTCAGGAGAGTCCGCAAGGAAACTCCTCGAGAGGGCATCCGCCTTAACATTCTTAGTGCCAGGAAGAAAGGAAACCACAAAATTAAAACGTGTGAAAAACAAGGCCCACCTGGCCTGTCTAGGATTAAGTCGCTTGGCTGATTCCAGATAAACCAGATTCTTATGGTCCGTGAGGACCACCACCTGATGTTTGGCTCCCTCCAGCCAATGTCTCCACTCTTCAAAAGCCCACTTCATGGCCAATAACTCCCGATTACCCACGTCATAATTACGTTCAGTTGGAGAAAATTTTCGAGAGAAAAAGGCACAAGGGTTACTTTTAGAGGTCTCTGGATCTCTTTGGGACAAAACGGCACCTGCCCCAATTTCAGAGGCATCAACCTCCACCTGAAATGGCAGAGAAACATCAGGCTGCCGTAGAACAGGAGCAGAAGTGAATCTCTGCTTAAGTTCCTGAAACGCAGAGACTGCCTCAGGAGGCCAATTCACCACATCAGAACCCTTTTTGGTCAAATCAGTCAATGGTTTAACAATAACAGAGAAATTACCAATAAATTTACGATAAAAATTGGCAAAACCCAAGAATCTTTGAAGAGCCTTTAATGAAGTAGGTTGGACCCAATCACAGATGGCCTGAACCTTGACCGGGTCCATTTCAATAACAGATGGGGACAAAATGAATCCCAGAAATGAGATCCTCTGTACGCCAAAAAGACACTTTGATCCCTTCACATACAGAGCATTCTCTCTCAAAATCTGGAACACAGTCCGAACATGTTTCACATGAGAGTCCCAGTCATTGGAAAAAATCAAGATATCATCCAAATAAACAATCAGAAATTTATCCACAAAATCCCTGAAAATGTCATTCATGAAGGACTGGAAGACAGAAGGAGCATTAGTGAGCCCAAAGGGCATCACTAGGTACTCAAAATGCCCCTCTGGGGTATTAAATGCCGTCTTCCATTCATCCCCGTGCTTAATGCGAATAAGGTTATATGCCCCCTGAGGTCAAGCTTGGTAAACCAAGTAGCACTTTTCACCCTGG
Source organism: Oophaga sylvatica (assembly GCA_033576555.1). NCBI lineage: Eukaryota > Metazoa > Chordata > Amphibia > Anura > Dendrobatidae > Oophaga > Oophaga sylvatica. The sequence continues at coordinate 11,411 of JARQOD010005241.1, read as the reverse complement.
AAAACAGGTCAGAAATCAAGGGTAACGGATATTGATATTTCACAGTGATATTGTTCAAGAGACGATAATCAATACACGGCCTTAATGAACCATCCTTTTTGGCCACAAAGAAAAAACCGGCACCCAAGGGTGAAGAGGATGGTCTGATATGACCCTTCTCCAATGACTCCTTGATATAAGACCGCATAGCGTCATGTTCAGGTACAGACAAGTTAAAAAGGCGACCTTTAGGGAATTTACTACCAGGCACTAATTCAATAGCGCAGTCATAGCTCCTATGGGGGGGCAAGGATGCAGATTTACTTTCGCTAAACACATCAGAAAAATCAGTCAAAAAGTCAGGAACATCCTGAGCCTGGGGGGAGGCAGAAAAAACAGGAGTGTTGGTATTAACACATTGGCAGCCCCAACTGGTTACAGACACAGATTTCCAATCCAAAACAGGATTATGAGACTGTAACCAAGGGAAACCCAGTACGATAATGTCATGCAGATTATACAGCACCAAAAATTTGCAACTCTCCTGATGATCAGGTTCAACCCTCATTATCACCTGAGTAGAGAACTGAGGTTTATTCTCAGCCAAAGGGGTAGAATCGATCCCCAGTAGGGGAATAGACTTCCGTAGGGTATCAAGGGAAACCCACAACGTTTAGCAAAATCAAAATCCATCAGGTTAATAGCTGCTCCCGAATCAACAAAGCCTGAGCAGAAAATGTGGACAGGGAGCAAATCAGGGTAACAGTCAACAAAAATTTAGTCTGAACACTACCCAAGACAACTGAGCGTGCAAAACGTCTTCCCCGCTTAGGGCAGACTGAAATAGCATGAGAGGCATCACCACAGTAGAAACATAACCCATTGCGTTTTCGAAACTCATGACGCTGTGCCCCAGAAGCCACTCTATCACACTGCATGGGTTCAGAAGCTGGTTCACAAGGCAACACTATTCCACGCATACCTCTACGCTCACGCAAACGTCTGTCAATTTGAATCGCTAATGACATAGAATCATTGAGACCAGAGGGGACAGGGAATCCCACCATAACATCCTTTACATTCTCTGACAGACCCTTCCGAAAAAGGGCTGCCAAAGCATCGTCATTCCATTTGGTCAGGACTGCCCACCTTCGGAATCTCTGACAGTATAACTCAGCGTCCTCAAGCCCCTGATTTAATGCCAACAAGGCTTTTTCAGCTTGATCAGTGACATTAGGCTCATCGTACAATAACCCCAGAGCCTGAAAAAATGCATCAACATTACTCAAAACAGGATCCCCAGGTGTCAGGGAAAAAGCCCAATCCTGAGGATCGCCGCGCAGGAGAGAGATGACAATTTGAACCTGCTGTGCTGCGTTCCCTGAGGACTTAGATTTCAAGGCAAAAAAACAACTTACAGTTATTTTTGAAATTCAGAAATTTAGCTCGATCCCCTAAAAACAAATCTGGCATGGGAATCCTAGGTTCCACAACAGGCAACCTGCAAGATAGGTAGCAATACTCCGAACTTCAGTGGCAAGCTGATCCACACGGCCAGACAACTGTGCAAACTCCATTGAGAGAAAAAAAAATCCTCCTCAGCATTCAGAGAAACAGGAGGAAAAAAAAAAAAATCTCTGACAACTCTGACAATCTTCTTTCTTTAACACTATTTTTCCCTTCTGTGAGTACCATACAAATATCAGTTTTTGGGCCGGTGATACTGTTATGATTTGGTAGCTGAGGAGAGCAGGCAAAAAAGGAAATACACCAGAGAGGTTGGAATCTATGGGATTGCAGTACCCTGACTAACCACCACAACTAAAGGCAGCCGTGGAGCGTACCTACGTTGGTCCTAGACGCCTCGTCACAGCCTGAGAAGCTAACTACACCTAAAGACAGAAAGAGGAAAACTATCTGCCCCGGAGCAGATCCCCAAAGAACATAGAAAGCCCCCAAACATGTAATGGCGGTTAGACAAGAGGAAATACAGACACAGACAGAAAATAGTATGAGCAAACGTTGGGGCCCAAACTTCCTAAATAGAAAAGGATAGGAAGGACACTTACTGCAATCCCAAAAAACCCTGAAAAGTACCAACTCTACTAATTACAAAAACACCTGAGATCACACGACCTCTACCACCTAAATTAGTTCTCTGGTGTAACAAAACTAAACAGCAGCCACTGAAAAAACTGGAAAAGGCAAATGAACAAACAACAGTGGCTGAACTAAACTGAGAGGAGCACAAGCCCCCGGAGGGGACCCGGCAGACCCCCACAGAAGTGCAGGACAAAATGCAAAAAGCAAGCACAAAAAACTAAAAGAAGAAAATGTCTTATCTGTTAGCAGAAGATGCAGGCACGAAACAGCAAGCTACAAAGTGAACAGGAATCAAAGATGAGACCAGAACAATTGATCACCGGCAACCCTGATGGGAGGGAACCTCCCTTATATAAGACCAGTCAGTAACACCTGATCGCCAATCTTCACAATCTTCATTGGATAGTTCAGTACTGTTTGTAACCACCAGAGGGAGCTTCTGCTCAGAATTCATTTCTAGCACATTCACAACAGTACCCCCCCTTGAGGAGGGGTCACCGAAACCCTCATTTGAGCAACCAGGTCGGTCAGGATGAGCTCTGTGATACGCACGGATGAGTCTCCTAGCATGGATGTCCGAAGCAAACACCCAAGAATTGTCCTCCTGACCATAACCTCTCCACTTAACCAAATACTGGAGTTTCCGTCTAGAAAAACGAGAATTCAATATTTTCTCAACCACATACTCCAGATTGCCCTCAACCAAAACAGGGTCAGGAGGCACAGCCATAGGAACCACTGGCTCGACAAACCTCTTCAATAAGGACTTGTGGAACACGTTATGGATCTTAAATGTCCCTGGAAGAAGTAAACGAAAGGAAACAGGATTAAGAATCTCCATGATCTTATAAGGTCCAATGAACCTAGGCTTAAACTTAGGAGATGCAACTCTCATAGGGATATTTCTTGAGGACAACCAGACCAAGTCCCCCACTTCAAACCGAGGACCATCAGTCCTATGCCGGTTGGCAAACCGCTGGGCCCTCTCCTGAGAGAGGGACAACCTCTCCACTACCTGGTCCCAAATCTGCTGCATACGCTCCACAACAGAGTCAACACCTGGACAGACAGAAGCCTCCGTCTGTCCTGAAGAAAATCGAGGGTGAAACCCAAAATTGCAGAAAAATGGAGACATCAAAGTGGCAGAGCTAGCCCTATTATTAAGAGCAAACTCAGCCAAAGGCAAAAAAGAGACCCAGTCATCCTGATCAGCAGACACAAAGCATCTCAGATAAGTCTCCAATGTCTGGTTTGTTCTCTCAGTTTGTCCATTGGTCTGAGGATGAAAAGCCGAGGAGAAAGACAATTGAACACCAAGTTTAGAACAAAAAGTCCTCCAAAATCTGGAAACAAACTGGACTCCTCTGTCAGACACAATGTTCTCAGGAATGCCGTGTAACCGAACCACGTGCTGAAGGAACAAAGGCACCAATTCAGAGGAGGAAGGCAACTTAGGTAATGGCACAAGATGTATCATTTTGGAAAACCTATCACAAATCACCCAGATAACGGTCATTCTCTGAGAAACAGGGAGGTCGGAAATGAAATCCATAGAGATATGGGTCCATGGTCTCTTGGGCACAGGCAATGGCATCAACAAACCACTAGAGCGAGAGCAAGGCTTGGAGCGAGAGCAAGTCCCGCAGGACTGCACAAATTCCCTGACGTCACGAGACAAAGTAGGCCACCAAAAGGACCGACTAACCAAGTCTCTGGTACCAAAAATTCCGGGATGACCGGCCAACGCGGAACAATGAATCTCAGACATCACACTCTTTTTCCACCGGTCTGGGACAAACAATTTCCCAATAGGGCAGCGCTCGGGTTTATCCTCCTGACACCCTTCCAGAGCCAGTCTCAAATTGGGCGAGATGGCGGAAAGAACTACACCCTCTTTCAAAATAACAGCAGGATCAGATAACTCAGGAGAGTCCGCAAGGAAACTCCTCGAGAGGGCATCCGCCTTAACATTCTTAGTGCCAGGAAGAAAGGAAACCACAAAATTAAAACGTGTGAAAAACAAGGCCCACCTGGCCTGTCTAGGATTAAGTCGCTTGGCTGATTCCAGATAAACCAGATTCTTATGGTCCGTGAGGACCACCACCTGATGTTTGGCTCCCTCCAGCCAATGTCTCCACTCTTCAAAAGCCCACTTCATGGCCAATAACTCCCGATTACCCACGTCATAATTACGTTCAGTTGGAGAAAATTTTCGAGAGAAAAAGGCACAAGGGTTACTTTTAGAGGTCTCTGGATCTCTTTGGGACAAAACGGCACCTGCCCCAATTTCAGAGGCATCAACCTCCACCTGAAATGGCAGAGAAACATCAGGCTGCCGTAGAACAGGAGCAGAAGTGAATCTCTGCTTAAGTTCCTGAAACGCAGAGACTGCCTCAGGAGGCCAATTCACCACATCAGAACCCTTTTTGGTCAAATCAGTCAATGGTTTAACAATAACAGAGAAATTACCAATAAATTTACGATAAAAATTGGCAAAACCCAAGAATCTTTGAAGAGCCTTTAATGAAGTAGGTTGGACCCAATCACAGATGGCCTGAACCTTGACCGGGTCCATTTCAATAACAGATGGGGACAAAATGAATCCCAGAAATGAGATCCTCTGTACGCCAAAAAGACACTTTGATCCCTTCACATACAGAGCATTCTCTCTCAAAATCTGGAACACAGTCCGAACATGTTTCACATGAGAGTCCCAGTCATTGGAAAAAATCAAGATATCATCCAAATAAACAATCAGAAATTTATCCACAAAATCCCTGAAAATGTCATTCATGAAGGACTGGAAGACAGAAGGAGCATTAGTGAGCCCAAAGGGCATCACTAGGTACTCAAAATGCCCCTCTGGGGTATTAAATGCCTCTTCCATTCATCCCCGTGCTTAATGCGAATAAGGTTATATGCCCCCTGAGGTCAAGCTTGGTAAACCAAGTAGCACTTTTCACCCTGGAAAACAGGTCAGAAATCAAGGGTAACGAGATATTGATATTTCACAGTGATATTGTTCAAGAGACGATAATCAATACACGGCCTTAATGAACCATCCTTTTTGGCCACAAAGAAAAAAACCGGCACCCAAGGGTGAAGAGGATGGTCTGATATGACCCTTCTCCAATGACTCCTTGATATAAGACCGCATAGCGTCATGTTCAGGTACAGACAAGTTAAAAAGGCGACCTTTAGGGAATTTACTACCAGGCACTAATTCAATAGCGCAGTCATAGCTCCTATGGGGGGCAAGGATGCAGATTTACTTTCGCTAAACACATCAGAAAAATCAGTCAAAAAGTCAGGAACATCCTGAGCCTGGGGGGAGGCAGAAAAAACAGGAGTGTTGGCATTAACACATTGGCAGCCCCAACTGGTTACAGACACAGATTTCCAATCCAAAACAGGATTATGAGACTGTAACCAAGGGAAACCCAGTACGATAATGTCATGCAGATTATACAGCACCAAAAATTTGCAACTCTCCTGATGATCAGGTTCAACCCTCATTATCACCTGAGTAGAGAACTGAGGTTTATTCTCAGCCAAAGGGGTAGAATCGATCCCCAGTAGGGGAATAGACTTCCGTAGGGGTATCAAGGGAAACCCACAACGTTTAGCAAAATCAAAATCCATCAGGTTAATAGCTGCTCCCGAATCAAAAAGCCTGAGCAGAAAATGTGGACAGGGAGCAAATCAGGGTAACAGTCAACAAAAATTTAGTCTGAACACTACCCAAGACAACTGAGCGTGCAAAACGTCTTCCCCGCTTAGGGCAGACTGAAATAGCATGAGAGGCATCACCACAGTAGAAACATAACCCATTGCGTTTTCAGAAACTCATGACGCTGTGCCCAGAAGCCACTCTATCACACTGCATGGGTTCAGAAGCTGGTTCACAAGGCAACACTATTCCACGCATACCTCTACGCTCACGCAAACGTCTGTCAATTTGAATCGCTAATGACATAAATCATTGAGACCAGAGGGGACAGGGAATCCCACCATAACATCCTTTACATCTCTGACAGACCCTTCCGAAAAAGGGCTGCCAAAGCATCGTCATTCCATTTGGTCAGGACTGCCCACCTTCGGAATCTCTGACAGTATAACTCAGCGTCCTCAAGCCCCTGATTTAATGCCAACAAGGCTTTTTCAGCTTGATCAGTGACATTAGGCTCATCGTACAATAACCCCAGAGCCGAAAAAATGCATCAACATTACTCAAAACAGGATCCACAGGTGTCAGGGAAAAAGCCCAATCCTGAGGATCGCCGCGCAGGAGAGAGATGACAATTTGAACCTGCTGTGCTGCGTTCCCTGAGGACTTAGATTTCAAGGCAAAAAACAACTTACAGTTATTTTTGAAATTCAGAAATTTAGCTCGATCCCCTAAAAACAAATCTGGCATGGGAATCCTAGGTTCCACAACAGGCAACCTGCAAGATAGGTAGCAATACTCCGAACTTCAGTGGCAAGCTGATCCACACGGCCAGACAACTGTGCAAAACTCCATTGAGAGAAAAAAAAATCCTCCTCAGCATTCAGAGAAACAGAGGGAAAAAAAAAAAAAATCTCTGACAACTCTGACAATCTTCTTTCTTTAACACTATTTTTCCCTTCTGTGAGTACCATACAAATATCAGTTTTGGGCCGGTGATACTGTTATGATTTGGTAGCTGAGGAGAGCAGGCAAAAAAGGAAATACACCAGAGAGGTTGGAATCTATGGGATTGCAGTACCCTGACTAACCACCACAACTAAAGGCAGCCGTGGAGCGTACCTACGTTGGTCCTAGACGCCTCGTCACAGCCTGAGAAGCTAACTACACCTAAAGACAGAAAGAGGAAAACTATCTGCCCGGAGCAGATCCCCAAAGAACATAGAAAGCCCCAAACATGTAATGGCGGTTAGACAAGAGGAAATACAGACACAGACAGAAAATAGTATGAGCAAACGTTGGGGCCCAAACTTCCTAAATAGAAAAGGATAGGAAGGACACTTACTGCAATCCCAAAAAAACCCTGAAAAGTACCAACTCTACTAATTACAAAAACACCTGAGATCACACGACCTCTACCACCTAAATTAGTTCTCTGGTGTAAAAAACTAAACAGCAGCCACTGAAAAAACTGGAAAAGGCAAATGAACAAACAACAGTGGCTGAACTAAACTGAGAGGAGCACAAGCCCCAGAGGGGACCCGGCAGACCCCCACAGAAGTGCAGGAACAAAATGCAAAAAGCAAGCACAAAAAACTAAAAGAAGAAAATGTCTTATCTGTTAGCAGAAGATGCAGGCAGAAACAGCAAGCTACAAAGTGAACAGGAATCAAAGATGAGACCAGAACAATTGATCACCGGCAACCCTGATGGGAGGAACCTCCCTTATATAAGACCAGTCAGTACACCTGATCGCCAATCTTCACAATCTTCATTGGATAGTTCAGTACTGTTTGTAACCACCAGAGGGAGCTTCTGCTCAGAATTCATTTCTAGCACATTCACAACACTATAACCTGTCACGGGACAAATGGATTATCTTCTCTGCGGAAAGGTGAGGAATATTGTTGTTTTTTAATTTAATTCTCTTGCAGGAGACAATGGCGTCTCTGGAATGGGCGATGATGTGAGTATAGTTTAATTAAGATTTATTAAAGGAGTCTGTGTATGTCTTTCAATTAAATGACTTTCTATATGTGTGTATTTTTATACAATATGACTATGGAGTTAGTATTGGGGGCATCTTATAGACGCCTCTCAATTACTAACCTCGGGGCTTGATGTCACCTGACAATACAAATGTGACATCAAGCCCCCAACTATCACTCCACTTGCCACCACTACAGAGCAAGTGGGAAGAGAGAGGCTAAGTGCGAAGAATTGGCAAATCTAATAGATGCGCCTTTTCTGGGGCAGCTGAGAGTTGATGTTTTTAGCCTTGGGGATCAGTATATAATTATAGGGGAACCCTACATCATTTTTTGGGGGTCCACATTTTAATAGCCATGTAAAGGCCTAGTATACAGCTGTGAGCTGATACTGATAGCCTAGGAAGCTCCATGGGTATTACCCCCTTCCCAGGCTATAAACATCAACTCAAGGCCATCAACCCACATATTTCTCACCCTGATCATCCTTCCTCTCACCATGCCGAGTGCCAGGAGACAACTAATCCCACACTTGAACACTCCAAAGAGCTGTTCGCTTTTCCATTTATAGATTCGGGCCACTTGAAGTGGGGGCAAGAGGAGATCGCATGTAGCGATGCCAAATATTTGAGCTGCCATAGTCACATGAAGGTGACAGTGGGAAAGTGTCAGAAGAGGTGGATAATGATGAGACACAATTGCCAGAAAGTCAGGAGGAGGACCAGGGTGCAGAAGTGGAGGACGAGGTGGTGGATGATATCGTAACTGACCCAAGCTGGCAGGAGGAATTGCAAAGCGAGGACAGCAGCACACAGTGAGAGGGAGGCGTAGCTCCCCAACAGGCAGGAAAAAGCAGTGTGGTGGCCGCAGACAAGGTGGGCAACCGTTCCCCATAACACCAAAACAACAGAAGTAGCCAGTCCACTGTTAGGTCTTCCCGAGTCTGGTTGATTTTAAAGACTCTGCGGATATCCCTAAACAGGCCATTTGCACCACCTGCCATGCCAGCATCAGCAGGGGTAGCAAAACTACCAGCCTGACTAACACCAGCATGATCAGGCACATAGCAGCAACTTTGTGGGCCGAAACCAGCGTCCAGGAACAGTGTCTGTGGGTGATACCACTGCTTCTTCCGCTGTTGTGCATGCAATCCAGTCCCCTGTCCATGGTGGATGCGGAGATGCCTCCTGCCCTGCACCTGTTATTGCACACACTTAAATAGCACCATCAGCAAGCAAGTTCATTTCCTTGCCCCAGCGCAGCGTTCAGTTGCCCATACCCCAGTCCTTGGAGCGCAAATGCAAATATGCAGCCGATGCCCACAGGCCACGCTACTACATTCACACATTTCATGAATGCTTGCGCTCGAAATCTTGCCTTTTATGCTCGTGGATATGGAAGCTTTCGACAACCTGATGGCAGCGGCCGTTCCCTCGGTACTCGGTCCCCAGATACCACTAGTTCTCATGATTTGCCGTCCCCACATTACACAAGCACGTGTCACACAACATTATCCGTGCCCTCAACAATCCAGTTACTGGAAAAGTACACCTAACTACAGACACATGGAAAAGTACTTGTGGGCAGGAACGGTACATCTTGCTAACGGCACACTGGGTTAACATAGTGGAAGCCGAGACTCAGTCAGACCTTGGAATGAACATGTCCTCCCAACACCGAGGATAGCGCACCCTAGGACAATAAGGGTTGCCCCACAGTTTACAGCTCCTGCACCTCATCTTCCTCCTCCTCCTCTTCAGCCTTCATCTCCAAAATCACAAGCTGTAAGAACTGCATCAATGCCCAGCCAAGTGGCAGCAGGCTGTGCTGTAGCTAATATGCTTCGGTGACAAACCGCACAATGCTGAGGAATTGTGGACAGATCTGAAAGAGGAGACAGATCTGTGGCTGACATCGCTGAACCTACAGACAGGCATGGTCGTGTGTGACAATGGCCAGAACCTGGTGGTCACTCTGAGGTGAGGAGAGCTCACACATGTACCATTCCTGGCCCATGTGCTTACCCTCGTGGTTTAGCGGTTTTTCAAAACCTACCCAGAGCTTCCAGATCTGCTTGTCAAAGTACGCCACCTGTGTGCCCATTTTAGAAAGTAAGCTACAGCTTCAGCAGCCCTTGCTGTGCTTCAGCAGTGTTTGCAGCTTCAGCTCACCGACTGGTGTGTGATGTCCCCATGTGTTGGAACTCTACACTGCGGATGTTGGGAAGGATTTGTGAGTCGAAGAGGGAAGTGGTTGACTACCAGCATCAACAAGGCCATCAGTATTCACTTTAGACTCCACACATAAGACCTCAGGAGTGGACATGGATATCAGACATATGACCCATCCTCCAAAACTTTGAGGACTCCACCAAGATGGTGAGCAGCGATGACGCCATTAATTAGCATCACCATCCTGCTTCTCTGTCTTCTAAAACGCTCTCTGCTCACAATCAAAGAGGATGCATTGCAGGCGGAGCATGATGAGATGGAGCAAGGAACCATGATACAGGGTGATTACACACAGTCCAGCCTCATCTAATCCCAAGTGGATTGAGTGACATGAAGGAACAGGAAGGGGAAGAGAAGGAAGAAGAACAGGAGCTAGTTTCATTAGCTATAGACGGTACTACATGCACAACTGTCATACGTCTGTTCAGCGTGGATGGCCTGAGGACAGGGACGAGGGGAGGGAGAGCATGGTCAGTCATCCTCATTGGTGAGGACACGGAAGTCTTGTCTGTTAGCAGTCTGGCATGCATGGGTGAGTTTTATGTTACTCTGCCTTGACCGTGATCCACGCATTCTCCAAATTTTGGGTGACAGTCATTACTGGTTGGACACTTCTGGACACACACTACAAGGAGAACTTTGTATCTCTTATTCCCTAGGTGGACAAGTCTATCAAAATGGGGCAGTACTAGAAGGCCCTTGTTGCGGAATTATTAAAAAAATTCCCATCTGAAAATGCTGGCGGCAGAGTCACAGTTCCTTAGAGAACCAAGGAGTACAGGCGAGAGAGACACAACTCCAATCCAGCAGAGGCAGGGGAACACTGGCAAAGTTCTGTAAGTGTTTTCTCAGTCCTTCCCATCGCACAGGCCTGAGGGGCGGGGGTACTCTCACATGGAGTGCAAAGTTTGGGAAGATGCTGAGGAAGTACACTTGCTGACCATACCAACATCCTCCGTGATTCCTCTGTGCCTTATAATTATTGGGTATCCAAGTGGACACATGACATGAACTGGTTTCTATGCTTGGAGGTCCTGGCCTGCCATGCCGCTAGCGTTTTGTCAGAGCGGGTTTTTAGTGCCTCTGGTGAAATTATAACTGATATGCGCATCCACCTGTCAACTGAAAATGCTGACAGGCTGACTTTATAAAAATGAACAAGGGCTGGATTGGGACAGACTTCTCAACACCACCGAATGATAGCAGCCTAACTCAAATCCAGTGTCTTTTCTGGGGGGTCTATTCCCATGCACCTGTACACACTCACAAATGGATATACGCTTCCTGATTGGCCTATTTGCTGTGGTCCTCCTCATCATCCCCCACCACTATATCACCAGGGTTACCGTGGTCCGTGATGCAACACCAACATTATTGTTTTAAAGGGTGTTTATAGTGCCTGTAAACAAAATTTTTAGACAGTATGTTTAGGGTTCGAGTTCC
>JARQOD010005240.1:0-49206 GCA_033576555.1 Oophaga sylvatica | reverse complement strand
CAGATATACAGCTCCTCCTCCAGTACCAGTACTATAACCCCAGTATTAGTATCAGATATACAGCTCCCTCCTCCAGTACCAGTACTATAACCCCAGTATTAGTATCAGATATACAGCTCCTCCTCCAGTACCAGTACTATAACCCCAGTATTAGTATCAGATATACAGCCCCTCCTCCAGTACCAGTACTATAACCCCAGTATTAGTATCAGATATACAGCTCCTCCTCCAGTACCAGTACTATACCCCCAGTATTAGTATCAGATATACAGCTCCTCCTCCAGTACCAGTACTATAACCCCAGTATTAGTATCAGAATACAGCTCCTCCTCCAGTACCAGTACTATAACCCCAGTATTAGTATCAGATATACAGCCCCTCCTCCAGTACCAGTACTATAACCCCAGTATTAGTATCAATATACAGCTCCCTCCTCCAGTACCAGTACTATAACCCCAGTATTAGTATCAGATATACAGCTCCTCCTCCAGTACCAGTACTATAACCCCAGTATTAGTATCAGATATACAGCTCCTCCTCCAGTACCAGTACTATAACCCCAGTATTAGTATCAGATATACAGCCCTCCTCCAGTACCAGTACTATAACCCCAGTATTAGTATCAGATATACAGCTCCTCCTCCAGTACCAGTACTATAACCCCAGTAATTAGTATCAGATATACAGCTCCTCCTCCAGTACCAGTACTATAACCCCAGTATTAGTATCAGATATACAGCTCCTCCTCCAGTACCAGTACTATAACCCCAGTATTAGTATCAGATATACAGCCCCTCCTCCAGTACCAGTACTATAACCCCAGTATTAGTATCAGATATACAGCTCCTCCTCCAGTACCAGTACTATAACCCCAGTATTAGTATCAGATATACAGCTCCTCCTCCAGTACCAGTACTATAACCCCAGTATTAGTATCAGATATACAGCTCCTCCTCCAGTACCAGTACTATAACCCCAGTATTAGTATCAGATATACAGCCCTCCTCCAGTACCAGTACTATAACCCCAGTATTAGTATCAGATATACAGCCCTCCTCCAGTACCAGTACTATAACCCCAGTATTAGTATCAGATATACAGCCCTCCTCCAGTACCAGTACTATAACCCCAGTATTAGTATCAGATATACAGCCCTCCTCCAGTACCAGTACTATAACCCCAGTATTAGTATCAGATATACAGCCCTCCTCCAGTACCAGTACTATAACCCCAGTATTAGTATCAGATAACAGCCCTCCTCCAGTACCAGTACTATAACCCGTATTAGTATCAGATATACAGCCCCTCCTCCAGTACCAGTACTATAACCCAGTATTAGTATCAGATATACAGCTCCTCCTCCAGTACCATATAAACCCGTATTAGTATCAATATACAGCCCTCCTCCAGTACCATACTATAACCCCATATTAGTATCAATATACAGCCCTCCTCCAGTACCATACTATAACCCCAGTATTAGTATCAATATACAGCCCTCCTCAGTACCAGACTATAACCCCAGTATTAGTATCAGATATACAGCCCTCCTCCAGTACCAGTACTATAACCCATATTAGTATCAGATATACAGCCCTCCTCCAGTACCATACTATAACCCCAGTATTAGTATCAGATATACAGCCCTCCTCCAGTACCAGACTATAACCCAGTATTAGTATCAATATACAGCCCCTCCTCCAGTACCAGTACTATAACCCAGTATTAGTATCAATATACAGCTCCTCCTCCAGTACCAGTACTAAACCCCAGTATTAGTATCAGATATACAGCCCTCCTCCAGTACCAGTACTATAACCCCAGTATTAGTATCAGATATACAGCCCTCCTCCAGTACCAGTACTATAACCCCGTATTAGTATCAATATACAGCCCTCCTCCAGTACCAGTACTATAACCCCAGTATTAGTATCAGATATACAGCCCTCCTCCAGTACCAGTACTATAACCCCAGTATTAGTATCAGATATACAGCTCCTCCTCCAGTACCAGTACTATAACCCAGTATTAGTATCAGATATACAGCTCCTCCTCCAGTACAGTACTATAACCCCAGTATTAGTATCAGATATACAGCTCCTCCTCCAGTACCAGTACTATAACCCCAGTATTAGTATCAGATATACAGCTCCTCCTCCAGTACCAGTACTATAACCCCAGTATTAGTATCAGATATACAGCCCCTCCTCCAGTACCAGTACTATAACCCCAGTATTAGTATCAGATATACAGCCCCTCCTCCAGTACCAGTACTATAACTCCGGTATTAGTATCAGATATACAGCTCCTCCTCCAGTACCAGTACTATAACCCCAGTATTAGTATCAGATATACAGCTCCTCCTCCAGTACCAGTACTATAACCCCAGTATTAGTATCAGATATACAGCTCCTCCTCCAGTACCAGTACTATAACCCCAGTATTAGTATCAGATATACAGCTCCTCCTCCAGTACCAGTACTATAACCCCAGTATTAGTATCAGATATACAGCCCCTCCTCCAGTACCAGTACTATAACTCCAGTATTAGTATCAGATATACAGCTCCTCCTCTAGTACCAGCACTATAACCCCAGTATTAGTATCAGATATACAGCTCCTCCTCCAGTACCAGCACTATAACCCCAGTATTAGTATCAGATATACAGCCCCTCCTCCAGTACCAGTACTATAACCCCAGTATTAGTATCAGATATACAGCTCCTCCTCCAGTACCAGTACTATAACTCCAGTATTAGTATCAGATATACAGCCCTCCTCCAGTACCAGTACTATCACCCCAGTATTAGTATCAGATATACAGCTCCTCCTCCAGTACCAGTACTATAACCCCGTATTAGTATCAGATATACAGCCCCTCCTCCAGTACCAGTACTATAACCCCGTATTAGTATCAGATATACAGCCCCTCCTCCAGTACCAGTACTATAACCCAGTATTAGTATCAGATATACAGCTCCTCCTCCAGTACCAGCACTATAACCCCAGTATTAGTATCAGATATACAGCTCCTCCTCCAGTACCAGTACTATAACCCCAGTATTAGTATCAGATATACAGCTCCTCCTCCAGTACCAGTACTATAACCCCAGTATTAGTATCAGATATACAGCCCCTCCTCCAGTACCAGTACTATAACCCCAGTATTAGTATCAGATATACAGCTCCTCCTCCAGTACCAGTACTATAACCCCGTATTAGTATCAGATATACAGCCCCTCCTCCAGAGTATAACCCAGTTATATAATATCCTCAGTATTATATACAGTATATTACAGCTCCTCCTCCAGTACCAGCACTATAACCCCAGTATTAGTATCAGATATACAGTCTCCTCCTACAGATACCAGTACTATTATACCCCAGTATTAGTATCAGATATACTAGCTCCTCCTCCAGTACCAGTACTATAACCCCAGTATTAGTATCAGATATACAGCTCCTCCTCCAGTACCAGCACTATAACCCCAGTATTAGTATCAGATATACAGCTCCGCTCCTCCAAGTACCAGTACTTAATACCCCAGTATTAGTATCAGATATACAGCTCCTCCTCCAGTACCAGTACTATAACCCCAGTATTAGTATCAGATATACAGATCCTCCTCCAGTACCAGTACTATAACCCCAGTATTAGTATCAGATATACAGCTCCTCCTCCAGTACCAGTACTATAACTCCAGTATTAGTATCAGATATACAGCTCCTCCTCCAGTACCAGCACTATAACCCCAGTATTAGTATCAGATATACAGCCCCTCCTCCAGTACCAGCACTAAACAATGTACCCCAGTTTCTGGGCTGCTCGTGGGCGTGTTGTGTGACCCCGTGACTGCGCCTTGGTCTGACCGCGCGGACCCCCACCGATGATCCGTCACGCTCAGCTGCTCACCAGGAGAACCACGCTCGTCTGCTGGTACAACGCTCGGGCCACGCTGATGCGCTGCCGCTGACCGCCTGACAGGTTAATGCCCTGAAATACAAGACAGGAGTCAGCCACCTGCAGCTCTGCTGCCAGCTGCGGAAGAACTACTGGTCTCAGCAGACCCTGACATTCCTCTCACCCGCTCTCCGATCTGCGTCTGATCCCCGTGGGGCAGGATGTCGATGTCCGGCTGCAGCGAGCAGGCGTCAATCACAGCCTTGTACCTGGAGTCACAGGGGACAGTAAGGGTTAACGTGGGGCGTAATCAGAAGTGTAAGAGGGGCTACGTACTACTCGTGTAAAAGGGGCCACGTGATACTCGTGTAAGACGGGCCAAGAAATACTCGTGTAAAAGGGGCCACGTACTACTCGTGTATACTACTCGTGTAAAAGGGGCCACGTACTGCTCGTGTAAAAGGGGCCACGTACTACTCGTGTAAGAGGGGCCACGTACTACTTGTGTAAGAGGGGCTACGTACTACTCGTGTAAAAGGGGCCACGTACTACTCGTGTATACTACTCGTGTAAAAGGGGCCACGTACTGCTCGTGTAAAAGGGGCCACGTACTACTCGTGTAAGAGGGGCCACGTACTACTCGTGTAAGAGGGGCTACGTACTACTCGTGTAAAAGGGGCCACATACTACTCGTGTAAGAGGGGCTACGTACTACTCGTGTAAGAGGGGCCACGTACTACTCGTGTAAGAGGGGCTACGTACTACTCGTGTAAGAGGGGCTACGTACTACTCGTGTAAAAGGGGCCACGTACTGCTCGTGTAAAAGGGGCCACGTACTACTCGTGTAAGAGGGGCCACGTACTACTCGTGTAAGAGGGGCTACGTACTACTCGTGTAAAAGGGGCCACATACTACTCGTGTAAGAGGGGCTACGTACTACTCGTGTAAGAGGGGCCACGTGATACTCGTGTAAGACGGGCCAAGAAATACTCGTGTAAAAGGGGCCACGTACTACTCGTGTAAAAGGGGCCACGTACTGCTCGTGTAAAAGGGGCCACGTACTACTCGTGTAAGAGGGGCCACGTACTACTCGTGTAAGAGGGGCTACGTACTACTCTGTAAGAGGGGCTACGTACTACTCGTGTAAAAGGGGCCACATACTACTCGTGTAAGAGGGGCCACGTACTACTCGTGTAAAAGGGGCCACGTGATACTCGTGTAAGAGGGGCCAAGAAATACTCATGTAAAAGGGGCCACGTACTACTCGTGTAAGAGGGGCTACGTACTACTCGTGTAAGAGGGGCCACGTTATACTCGTGTAAGAGGGCCACGTACTACTCGTGTAAGAGTGGCCACGTACTACTCGTGTAAGAGGGGCCACGTACTACTCGTGTAAGAGGGGCTACGTACTACTCGTGTAAGAGTGGCCACGTACTACTAGTGTAAGAGGGGCTACGTACTACTCATGTAAGAGGGGCCACATGATACTCGTGTAAGAGGGGCCACGTTATACTCGTGTAAGAGGGGCCACGTAATACTCGTGTAAGAGGGGCTACGTACTACTCGTGTAAAAGGGGCCACGTACTACTCGTGTAAGAGGGGCCACGTACTACTCGTGTAAGAGGGGCTACGTACTACTCGTGTAAGAGGGGCCACATGATACTCGTGTAAGAGGGGCCACGTTATACTCGTGTAAGAGGGGCCATGTAATACTCGTGTAAGAGTGGCCACGTAATACTCGTGTAAGAGTGGCCACGTACTACTTGTGTAAGAGGGGCCACATGATACTCGTGTAAGAGGCGCCACATGATACTCGTGTAAGAGGGGCCACGTACATACACATGTAAGAGGGGCCACGTACATACCCGTACAGAAGGGGCCATGTACATTCCTCTCTAGGGTCACGTGTACAGGGCCCTGGAGCGGAGGCGATGCGATCACCCGCTGCCTCCGCTGATTAGCACTATAATAGGTGTATTTGGACGGTATTAACACACGTGCAATCCCCTGGACAAAGCCAAGAGCAAAGCGTATTTGTATTTTTGTCCCCATTGATTCGAATTTATTGCAGTCAATTTTAGATTGTAATTAAATTAAATATATACGTTTTTCTAAATACTTTGACATGAAGCTTCCTGTTTTCTCTTTTTTGTGTACATTCCTATATAGTAGCGGCCATGAATATATCTGTCACATATATACTCTTCCATCACGAGGGCCATCTATATACTTGTATATAATACAGATCCCATCCACTGCATCCCCCCACACACCGTGTGCAGAATCATTATCAGGGTTTCTAATAACAATTTATCACCGATCGTCGTCGATGTCGTCCGTCCAGAAGGTGAAGTCACAGCGCGGTGCTGATCCGGCCACGGCCCGTCCACCTGCTCCATCCACAGTCGCCTCATCGATCAATAAAACCTGGGAACAATCGGGATCAGATATTACTTGGCCCAGTCCTCACGTTTCACTTATGTGTCTTGCTCAGTGGTGGTCGGGCTCAGCCTCCTCACCTCGGCTGTGTCTGAGCACTGAACACCTTGTACTTCTGTGTCTTGCTCAGTGGTGGTCGGGCTTGGCCTCCTCAACTTGGCCATGTCTCTGAGCACTGAACACCTTGTTTTTCTGTGTCTTGCTCAGTGGTGGTCGGGCTCAGCCTCCTCACCTCGGCCGTGTCTCTGAGCACTGAACACCTTGTACTTCTGTGTCTTGCTCAGTGGTGGTTGGGCTCGGCCTCCTCACCTCGGCCGTGTCTCTGAGCACTGAGCGCCCTGTACTTCTGTGTCTTGCTCAGTGGTGGTTGGGCTCAGCCTCCTCACCTCGGCCGTGTCTCTGATCACTGAACACCTTGTACTTCTGTGTCTTGCTCAGTGGTGGTCGGGCTCAGCCTCCTCACCTCGGCCGTGTCTCTGAGCACTGAACACCTTGTACTTCTGTGTCTTGCTCAGTGGTGGTCGGGCTTGGCCTCCTCACCTCGGTCGTGTCTCTGAGCACTGAACACCTTGTACTTCTGTGTCTTGCTCAGTGGTGGTCGGGCTCAGCCTCCTCACCTCGGCCCTGTCTCTGAGCACTGAGCACCTTGTTTTTCTGTGTCTTGCTCAGTGGTGGTCAGGCTCAGCCTCCTCACCTCGGCCATGTCTCTGAGCACTGTGCACCTTGCACTTCTGTGTCTTGCTCTGTGGTGGTCAGGCTCAACCTCTTCACCTCGGCCGTGTCTCTGAGCACTGAACACCTTGTATTTCTGTGTCTTGCTCAGTGGTGGTCGGGCTCAGCCTCCTCACCTCGGCCGTGTCTCTGAGCACTGAACACCTTGTACTTCTGTGTCTTGCTCAGTGGTGGTCGGGCTCAGCCTCCTCACCTCGGCCGTGTCTCTGAGCACTGAACACCTTGTACTTCTGTGTCTTGCTCAGTGGTGGTCGGGCTCAGCCTCCTCACCTCGGCCGTGTCTCTGAGCACTGAATAACACCTTGTACTTCTGTGTCTTGCTCAGTGGTGGTCGGGCTCAGCCTCCTCACCTTGGCCGTGTCTCTGAGCACTGAACATCACCTTGTACTTCTGTGTCTTGCTCAGTGGTGGTCAGCCTCGGCCTCCTCACCTCGGCCGTGTCTCTGAGCACCTTGTACTTCTGTGTCTTGCTCAGTGGTGGTCGGACTCGGCCTCCTCACCTCGGCCATGTCTCTGAGCACTGAATAACACCTTGTACTTCTGTGTCTTGCTCAGTGGTGGTCGGGCTCAGCCTCCTCACCTTGGCCGTGTCTCTGAGCACTGTGCACCTTGTACTTCTGTGTCTTGCTCAGTGGTGGTCGGACTCGGCCTCCTCACCTCGGCCATGTCTCTGAGCACTGAACAACACCTTATACTTCTGTGTCTTGCTCAGTGGTGGTCGGGCTCAGCCTCCTCACCTCGGCCGTGTCTCTGAGCACTGAACACCTTGTACTTCTGTGTCTTGTTCAGTGGTGGTTGGGCTCGGCCTCTTCACCTCGGCTGTGTCTCTGAGCACTTAACACCTTGCACTTCTGTGTCTTGCTCAGTGGTGGTCAGGCTCAGCCTCCTCACCTCGGCCGTGTCTCTGAGCACTGAACACCTTGTACTTCTGTCTTGCTCAGTGGCGGTCGGGCTCAACCTCCACACCTCGGCCGTGTCTCTATGGCTCTCTGTCCTCTGTAGACCTGGAACAATCTGGGAGGTCCCAGATTCAGAAATCTGTTTTTAGCTATTTTGCTGGTGGAAAACGAGCTGCTAATAAATCAGTACACCCTGAGCCGGGTGGAGGCAGAACATCTAGAGGAGGGGTATCCTGAGGTGGATGTAGGTGGGGCATCCTGAGAAAGGACATCCTGAGGCGGGTGGAGGCAGGGCATACTGAGGCAGAACATCTAGAGGCGGGGTATCCTGAGGCGGGTGTAGGTGGGGAATCCTGAGGCAGGGCATCCTGAGGCAGGACAACCTGAGGCGAGTGGAGGCAGGGCATCCTGAGACGGGTGGAGGCGGGGCATCCTGAGGCAGAACATCTAGAGGCGGGGTATCCTGAGGCGGGTGTAGGTGGGGCATCCTAAGGCGGGTGGAGGCGGTGCATCCTGAGGCAGGTGGAGGCAGGGCATCCTGAGGCGGGTGGAGGCAGGGCATCCTGAGGCGGGTGTAGGTGGAGCATCCTGAGGAAGGACATCCTGAGGCGGGTGGAGGCAGGGCATCCTGAGGCATGTGTAGGTGGGGCATCCTGATGCGGGTGGAGGCGGGGCATCCTGAGGCGGGTGGAGGCAGAGCATCCTGAGGCAAGTTTAAGTGGGGCATCCTGAGGAAGGACATCCTGAGGTGGGTGGAGGCAGGACATCCTGAGGCATGTGTAGGTGGGGCATCCTGAGGCAGGACATCCTGAGGCGGGTGGAGGCAGGGCTTCCTGAGGTGGGTGGAGGTGGGGCATCCTGAGGCAGGACATCCTGAGGTGGGTGGAGCCTGGCCTTCCTGAGGCAGGGCATCCTGATGCGGGTGGAGGCGAGGCACCCTGAGGCAGAACATCTAGAGGTGGGGTATCCTGAGGCAGGGCATCCTGAGGCAGAACATCTAGAGGTGGGGTATCCTGAGGCAGGTGTAGGTGGGACATCCTGAGGCAGAACATCTAGAGGCGGGGTATCCTGAGGCGGGTGTAGGTGGGGCATTCTGAGGCAGGACTTCCTGAGGTGGGGCATCCTGAGGCAGGTAGAGGCAGGACATCCTAAGGTGGGTGGAGGCGGGGCATCCTGAGGCGGGCGTAGTTGGGGCAGCCTGAGGCTGGAGGCGGGGCATCCTGAGGTGGGTGGAGGCGGGACATCCTGAGGCGGGGAATCTCTGATAATTCTGCACACGGTGTGATCTGCATATAATGGGGGTCACTTACTTTACATGGTCGCATATCAGTGGCTACATTTATACTTTATTCATCTCTCTTATAGAAACCTCATCTAGTAATTTAAAGGGGTGCTCCATGGTTAGGTGATGGTGGCCCCACTGGAGGACACACTGCAGCGGACATGCGCTGAGCCGCGGCTGGTTGTGGCACTGTTTATGTTTTTGGTCCCGGCCGCTCACCTAACCCCTTCCTGACTGGTCTCGGCCCCTTAGTTTAGAGGATTCTTACTTTTGCTTATTGAAGGAACTCTCGAAGGTGATGTTTTCTTCCATGGTGGCATTCAGGAGCCAGGGCTTCTGGGAAGCGTACGCTACTGCCCCCCTCCGCCTGAGACAAAAGAAAGGGCATAAGAAAGCCGCGATACCTCAGGTCACATGATGGACGACAAGTAACGAGAGGCCGCAAGAGCCGAAATCGCCATAGAGAGGGGCGGCTGAAGGTCAATAGTGAGGAAATCTCCCGAATACATGGAGGCCGACATCTGCAATAATGGAGAGCGCGAGGGGTGGAACAATGGCGCACCCCGCATTCATGGCACACACACTATACAGTGGGGGAAATAAGTATTTGATCCCCTACCAACAGTTATGAGTTCTGGCTCCTACAGACCAGTTAGACGCTCCTAACCAACTCGTTACCGGCATTACAGATGGCTGTCTTACATAGTCACCTTTATAA
Organism: Oophaga sylvatica; assembly: GCA_033576555.1. Taxonomy (NCBI): domain Eukaryota; kingdom Metazoa; phylum Chordata; class Amphibia; order Anura; family Dendrobatidae; genus Oophaga; species Oophaga sylvatica. The sequence continues at coordinate 39,235 of JARQOD010005240.1, read as the reverse complement.
AAGACTCCTGTCCACAGACTCAATCAGACTCTAACCTCTACCACATGGGCAAGACCAAAGAGCTTTCTAAGGATGTCAGGGACAAGATCATAGACCTGCACAAAGCTGGAAAGGGCGACAAAACCATAAGACGCTGGGTGAGAAGGAGACAACTGTTGGTGCAATAGTAAGAAAATGGAAGAAATACAAAATGACTGTCAATCGACATCGATCTGGGGCACCATACAACATCTCACCTCGTGGGGTATCCTTGATCATGAGGAAGGTGAGAGATCAGCCTAAAACTACACAGGGGAACTTGTTAATGATCTCAAGGCAGCTGGGACCACAGTCACCAAGAAAACCATTGGTAACACATTACACCGTTTAGGTTTACAATCCAGCAGTGCCCACAAGGTCCCCCGCTCAAGAAGGCTCATGTGCAGTCCGTCTGAGATTTCCCAATGACACCTGGATGATTCTGTGAGTGATTGGGAGAAGGTGCTGTGGTCAGATGAGAGAAAAATTGAGGTCTTTGGCGTTAACTCAACTTGCCGCGTTTGGAGGAAGAGAAATGCTGCCTATGACCCAAAGAACACCGTCCCCACTGTCAAGCATGGAGGTGGAAACATTATGTTTTGGGGAGTTTCTCTGCTAAGGGCACAGGACTACTTCACAGCATCAATGGGAGAATGGATGGAGCCATGTAGCGTAAAATCCTGAGTGACAGCCTCCTTCCCTCCACCAGGACATTAAAATGGGTCGTGGCTGGATCTTCCAGCAAGACAATGACCCAAAGATCACCGTCCCCACTGTCAAGCATGGAGGAGGAAACATTATGTTTTGGGGGAGTTTCTCTGCTAAGGGCACAGGACTACTTCACCGCATCAATGGGAGAATGGATGGAGCCATGTAGCGTAAAATCCTGAGTGACAGCCTCCTTCCCTCCACCAGGACATTAAAATGGGTCGTGGCTGGATCTTCCAGCAAGACAATGACCCAAAGATCACCATCCCCACTGTCAAGCATGGAGGAGGAAACATTATGTTTTGGGGTGTTTCTCTGCTAAGGGCACAGGACTACTTCACCACATCAGTGGGAGAATGGATGGAGCCATGTAGCGTAAAATCCTGAGTGACAACCTCCTTCCCTCCACCAGGACATTAAAATGGGTCGTGGCTGGGTCTTCCAGCAAGACAATGACCCAAAACATACAGCCAAGGCAACAAAGGAGTGGCTCAAAAAGAAGCATATTAAGGTCATGGAGCGGCCTCGCCAGTCTCCAGACCTTAACCCCATAGAAAACTTATGGAGGAAGGTGAAGCTCCGAGTTTCCAAGCGACAGCCCAAAATCTTACTGATTTAGAGATGATCTGCAAAGAGGAGAGGAGCAAAATTCCTCCTGACATCAAACCTCATCATCAGCTACAAGAAACGTCTGACTGCTGCGCTGCAACAAGGGTTTACCACCAAGTATTAAGTCTAGTTTGTCAGAGGGATCAAATACTTATTTCTCACTGCAAAATGCAGATAAATGTATATAATTTATACAATGTGATTTTCTGCATTTTATTTTTGATATTCTGTCTCTCAATGTTAAAATTAACCGACCCTTAAAATTATAGAGTGTTCATGTCTGTGTCAGTGGGAAACTTACAACATCAGCAATGGGTCAAATAATTATTTCCCCCACAGTATAAATATATACAAAAGCATTGTACTCATAAAAGTGTGCACACCCCTGCGCACATTGTAGATTCAGAGTGAAGGCAGCGAAACCAGGAGAGCGAATATAGAAACAAACTCAAATATGTTACGTGTCAGATTCCTCCTGGTATCCCCCACCATTACTCTGATGACAGCTTCACACCCCACCTCATTCTTCATCAGGTCCACTCATTGGGAGTTTAGGTGTAGAATCACCGATCCCTCAGAAAATGTTTGCGCCCATCAGGTGTGTTGCAGGGGCAGTGATGGTGCAGAGCTTCATACTAGGCTGAGCCTATTGTACAACTGTTCGAAGTCAGAATACGGCAAAAAACACTTAACTGGGAGAATCCACAGTCCATCATTACTGCAGGACATGAATATCAGTCACTTTATTCTGGCTGTGTCTTTATTTATCATGTAACTATAGGATTAGTAATGGATAGACGCCTCTCCATTACTAAATGGTGGGCTTGATGTCACATGACAATATAAAGGTGACATCAACCCCACAAATATGAACCCCACTTGCCACCACTACAGGGCAAGTGGGAAGAGCCGAGCAAAGCGCCCCTTACCAGTCTGAGAATATCAGCCCCCAGCTGTGAGCTTTAGCAAGGATGGTTGTGAAAAATAGGGGGGACCTCACGCCGTTTTTTTTATGATTTATTTAAATAATTTGAAAAAACAGTGCGGGGCCCCCTCTATTCTTGATAACCAGCCTTGCTGACAGCTGAGGGTTGCAGCCCCCAGCTGTGAGTTTTGCCTGGCTGGTTATAGAAAATAGGGGGAAAACACACCGGGTTTTCATTCATTTATTTAGTTATAGCGCAGGTAGCAGGTGAGGAATAACCCATCATTCGCTCCTGCTGTCACTGTTCTTAGTGGCAGCAGGTGTAGGTTGATCGGAGTAATAGTCCCAAAATCCGCCACCTGCTGTCATCGTTCTGACTTTAATATAACGCTCATCATTCTCTGCTTGCGCCGATCGCAGGCAGAGCAGGGGAGACTGATGAGAGCCGTGTCCAGCACCCAGGAACAGCGCTTACTGTAACGCTTCTTCACCGGCGCCGATGCTTGTCACATGGAGGACATCAGTGTGTTCTTCGTGTGCTCGTGTGAAGGACGGTTTGCAGCCCGTGCTGACAGTAAAAAGCGGACATGTCAGCGTGTTTTGCCCATGAACACACGGTCCATGGAAACCCACTGGCATGTGCACAGACCCATTCATTTAAATGGGTCTACGTGTCAGTGTCTCCAGCACGTGTGAAAACTGTCACCACATGTCCCGGAGACACGGATGTGTGAGAGGCCTGACCCTGTGACATGAGTGTTAGCCTCAGAAACTGTGAACTGACAGCGCGTCAGATAATGGCTTCATAAATGATACACAGACATCAAGTAGCAGACACATCTCTTCACAAGCTGTCCAGAGGAGACTGCAGCATTTCAGCCATAAAGTCCTGCTCCTCACATAGAAGCCATGACTGAGGACCATAATCAAGAGGAGACTTGTATGGACCGGACATGAGATCAGTGGAAATCTGTCCTGTTGTCTGGTAAGTCACAATGTGAGATTTCTGCAACCGGACCCAGGTCTTTGTCAGGTGCAGAAGATGTGAGTGGATGGGTTCTACAGCTGTGCTGCCCTCCACCAACCTTGGAGAAGAACGTGTAATAGTGGTGAAGGCTGCCCTGCTGGTGACACTGGTGGTGACTTATTCCAAATTCAAGGCACACTTACCAGCCTGGCCAACACAGCAGCAACGCCGTCCCACAATCATCCAAGCTCTACCCAAGGGAGATGGTTTGGGAAGGGTTGGACGTAGAGTGAAGGCGAAAAGTGTTTAGCACCTCCGGGAAATCCTGCAGGAGTGACAGAGGCCGCTGGAAGGACGTCGAGGGGTGTACAGTTGCCATTAGTGTACCAGGGGGAGATCCAAGGTGGAAGAAACATTCTGCTGGGGGCCACACGTGTCTCTTAACTCCTTGTTGGCATATGTGGGCTTTGTGTTTTTGTTGCCTTTGGTCAATATGAACAATTGCCTCATTTTACATACAGTTGTGCCTAAAAGTTTACATACCTCGGCAGAATTTTTGCTTTCTTGGCCTTTTTTCAGGGAATATGAATGATAACAACAAATCTTTTTCTCCACTCATGGTTAGTGGTTGGGTGAAGCCTTTTATTGTCAAACTACTGTTTTCTCTTTTTAAATCATAATGACAACCCAAAACATGCAAATAACCCTGATCAAAAGTTCACATACCCTGGTGATTGAGGCCTGATAACAAGAACAGAAGCTGACATAAATGGGTGTGAATGGCTACTAAACGTAACATCCTCACCTTTGACCTGTTTGCTTGTAATCAGTGTGTGCATAAAAGCTGAGTGAGTTTCTGAGATCCAGACAGACTCTTGTATCTTTTATCCAGCCACTGACGTTTCTGGATTGTGAGTCATGGGGAAAGCAAAATAATTGTCATTGGATCTATGGGAAAAGGTAGTTGAACTGTATAAAACAGAAAAGGGATACAAAAAGATATCCAAGGAATTGATAATGCCAGTCAGCAGCATTCACACTGTGATTAACAAATGGAAAATCAGGGTCTCTGTAAAAGCAAAACCACGGTCAGGCAGAGCAACGAAAATGTCATCCACAACTGCCAGGAAAATTGTTCGGGATGCAAAGAAAAACCCACAAATAACATCAGCTGAAATACTGGACTCTCTGAAAACTAGCGGTGTGGCTGTTTCAAGATGCACAATAAGGAGGCACTGGAAGAAAAATGGGCTGCATGGTCGATTTGCCACAAGAAAGCCATTACTGCGCAAATGCTACAAAGTATCTCGCCTAAGATACGCAAAACAGTATAGAGACAAGCCTCAAAACTGCTGGAACAGGGTTATTTGGAATGATGCGACCAAAATTTAACTTTTTGGCCACAACCGTAAACGTTACATTTGGAGAGGTCAACAAGGCCTATGTTGAAAGGAACACCATTCCTACTGTAAAGCACGGAGGTGGATCGCTGATGACTTGGGGATGTGTGAGCTACAAAGGCACAGGAAGCTTGGTGAAAGTTGAAGGAAAGATGAATGCAGCACATTATCAGCAAATACTGGAGGCTAATTTGCAATAGTCAGCCCGGAAGCTGCACATGGGACGCACTTGGACATTCCAACATGACAACGATCCAAAACACAAGGCCAAGTCGATCTGTCATTGGCTACAGCAGAACAAAGTGAAGGTTCTGGAGTGGCCGTCTCAGTCTCCTGACCTTAATATCATTGAGCCACTCTGGAGAGATCTCAAGCGCGCAGTTCATGCTAGACAGCCCAGGAAATTACAGGAACTGGAGGCTTTTTGACAAAAACAGTGGGCAGTTTTACCATCTGAGAAAATATAGAACCTCATTCACAACTACCACAAAAGACTTCAAGCTGTCCTTGATGATAGAGGGGGCAACACACGGTAATAAGAAATGGGGTATGTGAACTTTTGATCAGGGTCATTTGGATGTTTTTGGTTATTATTATGATTTAAAAAGAGAAAATACAGTAGTGACAATAAATGGCTTCACCCGACCACTAACCATGAGCGGAGGAAAAGGTTTGGTGTTATCATTCATATTCTCTGAAAAAAAGCCAAGAAAGCAAAAATTCTGCAGGGGTGTGTAAACTTTTGAGCACAACTGTATAGATGTACTTGTATACATATAGTGGATGCCATAAAAAAGTCTGCACACCCCCGCTAAATCCGAGGCTTTGTCATATAGAAAGTCAAGTTAAGAACAATCATTTCAGCTTTTTCTCCCTTTAATGTCGCCATAATCTATACAAATCCATTGAGGAACAAGCCAAAATCATTTTGAGGGGAAAATAAAATATCAAAATGAAAATAATGTAATTTCGTAAGTGTGAGCACACTCCTATAATTGTGGTTGCGGTCAGAATCACATTCCCCCCATGTGACATAGTAGTCAGTGCTCGGCTGGAATCATTTACAGCGATTCTGATTCACCCCAGAGAAAGAATCGCTGCTCTAGGAGGATTTTCCTGAAAGTTTCTGGTCCATAAACAGCTGACAACTGTCATGGTTTGTTTTGACGTCTGGGCTGGTACCTCAGGGGTTAAAGCTTTGTGGCCTCTCTCTGGTATGAGGGCTTTATACAGCCTCAGTTGGGCTCCGGTCTTTGGCAGTTATATTTCTGCCCTCGGCTGAGTAGTTTGACCCTTGTGCCTTGTGCTTGCTCTTCGTACGTCATCCTGTTACTGACCCGGCTCGTGTCCCCGTTTGGCTTTTGTCTACTGATTCGGTACTGCTCGTTTGTTTGCCTGGGTTCTGACTTCTGCTCCGTCCTGACTGCCCGTTTTTACCTGTCCCCCTGCCGCCCTCTACGGTTTCTGACACTTGGCTCGTATGTGACTCTCCTTTAGTACCTCGCTCTTGTACTTCGCTGTCCTCTCGGTAGTGACCTCGACTCTTCTGACCTACTCCTGATCTGTCTGCATTTGCCGCTTTCTGCTATCTTCCCCGGGAGCGTTGCAGCTGGCCCCGCCCTGGTTCCGCCCCCTGCGGTCACGCGCCACAGGTCTTGCTTGTCAGCAGTCGCGCTTCGTCCCGGTAAGCTTTCTGTGTGCTGCCTAGCCCCGCTCGTCTGGGACAAAGCAGGACACGTGCACTGCATTAGGCCTCTCAGTCACAGTGTGCCTGACATTATAACTGACCCACACAGTCTCCTGGCGCTTGGGGTAGTATGGACCCTGTCTGAGCAGGTGAAACACCTGACTCAGATGATGCAGAAATTGACCATGGAACAACAAGCTCTTGCTCAGAGTCAGCAGCAGGTATCTGATGCGGTGCAAGGAGCTTTGTCATCGGGGGTTCAGGGGAAGGGGCTAGAGATGTTACTCTAATTCCTCCTGAACCTCCGGTGAAATTTCCGGATACCTTTTCTGGGGACAAAGCGAAGTTTGGAGCCTTTAAGGAAGGCTATAAGCTTTTTTTCTCATTAAGACCCCGCTATTCTGGGGATGAAGGTCAGAGGGTGGAGGTCATAATATCTCTATTAAGGGGAGCCCCGCAGGCTTGGGATTTTTCTCTCCCTTCCACAGCCCTTGAGAGAGTGTCGGTGGATGCATCTTTTGAGGCCCTTGGGCATATTTATGATGACCCCGATCGTGTGCGTCTGGCTGAGGACATGGTGATGAGTGTTTGTCAGGGGAAGCACTCGGCCGAGTGGTTCTGTACTGAGTATAGACGCTGGGCCGCTGAGGTTTCCTGGGATGATGTCGCACTTCGGGGCTTGTTCCGCCGAGGCCTTTCTGAATGCTTGAAAGATGCCTTGGCCCTTCACCCTCCACCTGATTCCCTGGAGGACGCCATGACCCAGGCTGTCCTTATGGACCGTAGGTTGTGGGCAAGACGGGTGATGCAATTAGAAACCCCTTTGTTTCCCAGTGGGAGTGAAGCTGCGTCCACATCTGAGGCCATGGAGGTTGGCGCTGTCACCCTCAAGGAGAAAGAGAGGAGATGCCGTCGCGAGAAGCAGCTGTGCTGTTACTGTGGGGAGTCCGGTCACTGGAAGAAGGACTGTCCCTCCTTGCCCCACAGGGACTCCCATCATCCAGACTGCCCCACAGGGACTCCCATCATCCACACTGCCTCGCAGGGACTCCCATCATCCAGACTGCCTCGCAGGGACTCCCATCATCCACACTGCCTCTCAGGGACTCCCATCATCCAGACTGCCCCACAGGGACTCCGATCATCCACACTGCCTCGAAGGGACTCCCATCATCCAGACTGCCTCGCAGGGACTCCCATCATCCACACTGCCTCGCAGGGACTCCCATCATCCAGACTGCCCCACAGGGACTCCCATCATCCACACTGCCTCGCAGGGACTCCCATCATCCAGACTGCCTCGCAGGGACTCCCATCATCCACACTGCCTCGCAGGGACTCCCATCATCCAGACTGCCTCGCAGGGACTCCCATCATCCACACTGCCTCGCAGGGACTCCCATCATACAGACTGCCCCACAGGGACTCCCATCATCCACACTGCCTCGCAGGGACTCCCATCATCCAGACTGCCCCACAGGGACTCCCATCATCCACACTGCCTCGCAGGGACTCCCATCATCCAGACTGCCTCGCAGGGACTCCCATCATCCACACTGCCTTGCAGGGACTCCCATCATCCAGACTTCTCTGCCATTTAACCCTGACTGTAATCACTGGGACGCCGTACTCCCTAGCACTGGAGGTGTTCTTGTGACCCCGTCCTCACTGCTCCTGACAGAACTCACCTGATCTCCACATCCATGGCTGCGTCACGCTCCGGGCTGTAAAATAAGATGCAGACATGTGAGAAGAACATGGCGGCTTGTCTCCACGCCTCGCACTGACTGCACAGGTCTCTGCACATGGAGAACCCCGATCTACAGCCGCTCTGGTAACCGTTAACAAGAGCTGTGCAAGCGGAAAAAAGATGGTGGACAAGTAACAGCAGACAGAGAGGAGAGAGAGCAGATGATCAACCGAAGACGAGCGGCAGAAGACGAGCGGCAGAGGACAGGTGGCAGAGGACGAGCAGAAAAGGACGAGCAGCAGAAGAGAGGAAGAGGACGAGCGGAAGACAAGGAGCAGAAGAGGACGAGAGGCAGGAGACAAGCTGAAAAGAACGAGCGGCAGAAGAGGAGCGGTACAGGACAAGCAAAAAAAATCAAGTGACAGAGGACAAGTGATGTCAGATGAGTGGCAACCGACTAGCAACAGCAGACAAACCACAGAAGACCATGGAAGGGCGGATGAGACACAGAAGACTAGTGAAAGTAGAGATGGCGGACGGGTGACTGAAGACAAAGGTACAGAAAGAAAATATTTAGACTTGAGAGTCCTCAGTGGTTGATACCTTTTAATGGCTAACTGAAAAGATGGTAACAAATTGCAAGCTTTCGAGACTACTCAGGTCTCTTCATCAGGCAAAGACTAATACAACATCTGAAGAATCACATATTTATACACAAAATAGCACAGAAAAAATGCAATAGGTAGGACAAGTGACGTGAAGCAGAATAGTCATTATGGCAGAGGGATGAGCATAAATATTGGAACAGTTCATAGATAAGGAGTGTGAAAGTTTTATTACCCTCTGATTGGGGTCTGGTAATGTTTTGTGATGTTTTCACAGGGTATTTGGAGTAAATTCCTTAATTGATGTAGTAGGCCATAAATCCATGTGATAGGTTCATTCCAGCATTAAGAGTGTCAAAGGTCACCATCAATTTGTATTTGCAAATTCTTCTTTGTCTCCGAGATGTGAAGTTGCCTCTCAGTACAAGTATTTTCATATCTAACAAGCTCACAAAATTCATCCTCACCCACAATTACTTTGAATTTGACAACAAGATCTATTTACAGGAGACTGGCACAGCTATGGGAAGTAAAATGGCTCCACAGTATGCAAATCTTTTCATGGCCAAGCTTGAAAGCGACTTTCTGTCCTCATGTCCCATCAGGCCTCGGGCCTACTACCGCTACATTGATGACATTTTAATCATCTGGACGGAGTCTGAACAACAGCTAAAGACCTTCCATGAACAGTTCAATCAATTTCATCCCACCATCAACTTAACACTCAACTACTCCAGCACTGAAATTAACTTTTTGGACACCACCATTAAGCTAAAGAACAATGAAATAGAGACATCCCTGTATCAGAAGCCAATCGACCGTCCAACATACCTTAAATGGGACAGTTTCCATCCAAAACACATAAAAAACTCTATAGTCTACAGCCAAGCCATCAGATACAACCGTATATGTTCCAACCCCATGGATAGAGATGAACACCTTGGTCGCCTCAGAAAGACCTTTTTGAACCAGGGCTACCATCCAAGAACAATTGAAAACCAAATTACAAGAGCCACCAGAATATCAAGGAATCACCTGCTACATTACAAAGCTAAAGAAGAAAATAACCGGGTGCCTCTAGTGGTCACCTACAATCCAAATCTGGAGGTGCTAAGGGGAGCTGCACGGAAACTACAACCTTTACTACAAAAAGATGCCCGATTACAATCCATATTTCCAGATCCCCCACTACTGTGTTTTAGGCAGCCCCCAAATCTAAGAAGCATCATTGTCAGAAGCTCCCTGTCCTCCCCAACAGCTGCAGGAACCTCTCCTTGCAACCAGAAGAAATGTAAAACATGTCCATTTATAATGACCACGGACAAGATAAAGATCCCCAACTCCCATCAGGACTACAAGATCCCAGGTACTTTCAGCTGCATCACATCTAATGTGGTGTACCTAATTATATGTACTAAATGTCCAACTGGGGGTCTGTATGTGGGGGAGACCGGGCAAAAACTGAGAACAAGGATGAATTCTCATTGCCACACAATAAGAGAAAAAAGAATGGATCTACCTGTGGCAAAACATTTTTGCTCCCCTGATCATAGCTTGTTAGATATGAAAATACTTGTACTAAGAAGCAGATTCACATCTCGGAGACAAAGAAGAATTTGCGAATACAAATTGATGGTGACCTTTGACACTCTTAATGCTGGAATGAACCTGTCACACGGATTTATGGCCTATTACATCAATTAAGGAATTTACTCCAAATACCCTGTGAAAACATCACAAAACATTACCAGACCCCAATCAGAGGGTAATAAAACTTTCACACTCCTTATCTATGAACTGTTCCAATATTTATGCTCATCCCTCTGCCATAATGACTATTCTGCTTCACGTCACTTGTCTTACCTATTGCATTATTCCTGTGCCCTGTTGTGTATAAATATGTGATTCTTCAGATGTTGTATTAGTCTTTGCCTGATGAAGAGACAATAGTAGTCTCGAAAGCTTGCAATTTGTTACCATCTTTTCAGTTATCCATTAAAAGGTATCAACCACTGAGGACTCTCAACTCTAAATATTTTTCTATCGACTGGCTAACACGGTACAAAGATACACATCTTTACTGTATCAAAGGTACAGAAGACGAGCATTAGAAGATAAGAGATGGAGGACGAGTGACTGTACAGAGTGCCGAGATATGTGAGAGCGGTGTTCGATTCTCAGCTCTGACCGCAGACGAGTTATTTGATTTGTGCATTAGGAGGCGAGAATCCGAACCTGCAGTCACACAAGAGACAGACTGCGGCGTGACCGGCCTCCCCCCATGTGAACACCGCCGGGCGCGGTAATTGGAGCGCTCACCTCATGTCCTCGGTGGACTCGCTGTCACAGCTGGCACTGCTGTAAGATAAAGTGCGGTCATTAGTGGCAGTAAAAAGCGCAATCTGCTGCTGAGTACACAGATCAGAGGAAATGAGCGCACGCCGCATTACCTGATCACCGCCACATTACCTGATCACCGCCACACTACCTGCCACCTGCTGCTGCGTCCACGAGACCAGGCATCAGCCAGCAACAGCAAGCATCCGCAGACACTTATGTATGTCTACCTCCACATACACAGCGCCTGTGTCACCCCATATACACAGCGTCCATCAGTGTCACCCCATATACACAGCGCCTGTGTCACCCCATATACACAGCGTCCATCACTGTCACCCCCCATATACACAGCGCCTGTGTCACCCCATATACACAGCGTCCATCAGTGTCACCCCCATATACACAGCGCCTGTGTCACCCCATATACACAGCGTCCATCACTGTCACCCCCCATATACACAGCGCCTGTGTCACCCCATATACACAGCGTCCATCAGTGTCACCCCCACATACACAGCGCCTGTGTCACCCCATATACACAGCGTCCATCAGTGTCACCCCATATACACAGCGTCCATCACTGTCACCCCCCATATACACAGCGCCTGTGTCACCCCATATACACAGCGTACATCAGTGTCACCCCATATACACAGCGTCCATCACTGTCACCCCCCATATACACAGCGCCTGTGTCACCCCATATACACAGCGTCCATCAGTGTCACCCCATATACACAGCGCCTGTGTCACCCCATATACACAGCGTCCATCACTGTCACCCCCCATATACACAGCGCCTGTGTCACCCCATATACACAGCGTCCATCAGTGTCACCCCCATATACACAGCGCCTGTGTCACCCCATATACACAGCGTCCATCACTGTCACCCCCCATATACACAGCGCCTGTGTCACCCCATATACACAGCGTCCATCAGTGTCACCCACATATACACAGCGCCTGTGTCACCCCATATACACAGCGTCCATCAGTGTCACCCCATATACACAGCGTCCATCACTGTCACCCCCCATATACACAGCGCCTGTGTCACCCCATATACACAGCGTCCATCAGTGTCACCCCCATATACACAGCGCCTGTGTCACCCCATATACACAGCGTCCATCAGTGTCACCCCCATATACACAGCGCCTGTGTCACCCCATATACACAGCATCCATCAGTGTCACCCCCCACATACACAGCGCCTGTGTCACCCCATATACACAGCATCCATCAGTGTCACCCCCATATACACAGCGCCTGTGTCACCCCATATACACAGCGTCCATCACTGTCACCCCCATATACACAGCGCCTGTGTCACCCCATATACACAGCATCCATCAGTGTCATCCCCCACATACACAGCGCCTGTGTCACCCCATATACACAGCGTCCATCAGTGTCACCCCCATATACACAGCGCCTGTGTCACCCCATATACACAGCATCCATCAGTGTCACCCCCCACATACACAGCGCCTGTGTCACCCCATATACACAGCGTCCATCAGTGTCACCCCCATATACACAGCGCCTGTGTCACCCCATATACACAGCATCCATCAGTGTCACCCCCCACATACACAGCGCCTGTGTCACCCATATACACAGCGTCCATCAGTGTCACCCCCATATACACAGCGCCTGTGTCACTCCATATACACAGCATCCATCAGTGTCACCCCCATATACACAGCGCCTGTGTCACTCCATATACACAGCATCCATCAGTGTCACCCCCCACATAACCAGCGTCAGTCAGTGTCACTCCATATACACAGCATCCATCAGTATCATCCCCCACATACACAGCGTCTGTCAGTGTCTCCCCATATACACAGCATCCATCAGTGTCACCCCCCAAATACACAGCGTCGGTCAGTGTCACCCAATATACACAGCATCCATCAGTGTCACCCCCACATACACAGCGTCCGTCAGTGTCACCCATATACACAGCGTCTGTCACCCCATATACACAGCATCTATCAGTGTCACCCCCCACATACACAGCGTCGGTCAGTGTCACCCCATATACACAGCGTCTGTCACCCCATATACACAGCATCCATCAGTGTCACCCCCCATATACACAGCGTCAGTCAGTGTCACCCCATATACACAGCATCCATCAGTGTCACCCCATATACACAGCGTCAGTCAGTGTCACCCCATATACACAGCATCCATCAGTGTGACCCCCACATACACAGCGTCAGTCAGTGTCAACCCATATACACAGTGTCTGTCACCCCATATACACAGCATCCATCAGTGTCACCCCCACATACACAGCGTCGGTCAGTGTCATCCCATATACACAGCGTCAGTCACCCCATATACACAGCATCCATCAGTGTCACCCCCCATATACACAGCATCAGTCAGTGTCATCCCATATACACAGCATGCATCAGTGTCACCCCCCATATACACAGCGTCCATCAGTGTCACCCCATATACACAGCATCCATCAGTGTCACCCCCCATATACACAGCGTCTGTCAGTGTCACCCCATATACACAGCATCCATCAGTGTCACCCCCCATATACACAGCGTCAGTCAGTGTCATCCCATATACACAGCATCCATCAGTGTCACCCCCCATATACACAGCGTCCATCAGTGTCACCCCATATACACAGCATCCATCAGTGTGACCTCATATACACAGCGTCTGTGTCACCCCATATACACAGCGTCAGTCAGTGTCACCCCATATACACAGCATCCATCAGTGTCACCCCCCACATACACAGCGTCGGTCAGTGTCACCCCATATACACAGCGTCTGTCACCCCATATACACAGCATCCATCAGTGTCACCCCCCACATACACAGCGTCGGTCAGTGTCACCCCATATACACAGTGTCTGTCACCCCATATACACAGCGTCTGTCAGTGTCATCCCATATACACAGCATCCATCAGTGTCACCCCATATACACAGCGTCAGTGTCACCCATATACACAGCAACCATCAGTGTCACCCCCATATACACAGCATCCATCAGTGTCACCCCATATACACAGCATCCATCAGTGTCACCCCATATACACAGCATCCATCAGTGTGACCCCCCATATACACAGCGCCTGTGTCACCCCATATACACAGCGTCTGTCAGTGTCACCCCATATACACAGCGTCTGTCAGTGTCACCCCCAATATACACAGCGTCAGTCAGTGTCACCCCATATACACAGCGACTGTGTCACCCATATACACAGCATCCATCAGTGTGACCCCCCATATACACAGTGTCTGTCACCCCATATACACAGCGTCTGTCAGTGTCACCCCCATATACACAGCGTCTGTCAGTGTCACCCATATACACAGCGTCTGTCAGTGCCACCCCCCATATACACAGCATCCATCAGTGTGACCCCCCATATACACAGCGCCTGTGTCACCCATATGCACAGCATCCATCAGTGTCACCCCCATATACACAGCGTCAGTCAGTGTCACCCCATATACACAGCATCCATCAGTGTCACCCCCATTTATACAGCGCCTGTGTCACCCATATACACAGCGTCGGTCATTGTCACCCCATATACACAGCGTCTGTCACCCCATATACACAGCATCCATCAGTGTCACCCCATATACACAGCATCCATCAGTGTCACCCCATATACACAGCATCCATCAGTGTCACCCCATATACACAGCATCCATCAGTGTCACCCCCATATACACAGCGTCGGTCAGTGTCACCCCCATATACACAGCGTCGGTCAGTGTCACCCCATATACACAGCGTCTGTCACACCCATATACACAGCATCCATCAGTGTCACCCCATATACACAGCATCCATCAGTGTCACCCCCCACATACACAGCGTCCGTCAGTGTCACCCCATATACACAGCGTCAGTCAGTGTCACCCCATATACACAGCATCCATCAGTGTCACCCCCCACATACACAGCGTCCGTCAGTGTCACCCCATATACACAGCGTCAGTCAGTGTCACCCCATATACACAGCATCCATCAATGTCACCCCCACATACACAGCGTCGGTCAGTGTCACCCCAATACACAGCATCCATCAGTGTCACCCCATATACACAGCATCCATCAGTGTCACCCCATATACACAGCGCCTGTGTCACCCCATATACACAGCATCCATCAGTGTCACCCCCATACACACAGCGTCCATCAGTGTCACCCCATACACACAGCATCCATCAGTGTGACCCCCCATATACACAGCGCCTATGTCACCCCATATACACAGCATCCATCAGTGTCACCCCATATACACAGCGTCTGTCAGTGTCACCCCATATACACAGCGTCTGTCAGTGTCACCCCATATACACAGCGTCAGTCAGTGTCACCCCCCATTACACAGTGTCTGTCAGTGTCACCCATACACACAGCGTCTGTCAGTGTCACCCCCCCATATACAGTGTCTGTCAGTGTCACCACATATTACACAGCGTCTGTCAGAGTCACCCCCCATATACACAGCGTCAGTCAGTGTCACCCATATACACAGCATCCATCAGTGTCACCCCCATATACACAGCGTCGGTCAGTGTCACCCCATATACACAGCGTCTGTCACCCCATATACACAGCATCCATCAGTGTCACCCCCCATATACACAGCGTCAGTCAGTGTCACCCCATATACACAGCATCCATCAGTGTCACCCTCCATATACACAGCGTCAGTCAGTGTCACCCCATATACACAGCATCCATCAGTGTCACCCCATATTACACAGCGTCGGTCAGTGTCACCCCATATACACAGCGTCTGTCACCCATATACACAGCATCCATCAGTGTCACCCCATATACACAGCATCCATCAGTGTCACCCCCACATACACAGCGTCGGTCAGTGTCACCCCATATACACAGCGTCAGTCAGTGTCACCCCCCACATACACAGCGTCCGTCAGTGTCACCCCATATACACAGCATCCATCAGTGTCACCCCCCACATACACAGCGTCGTCAGTGTCACCCCATATACACAGCGTCAGTCAGTGTCACCCCATATACACAGCACCCATCAGTGTCACCCCATATACACAGCATCCATCAGTGTCACCCCCACATACACAGCGTCGGTCAGTGTCACCCATATACACAGCGTCTGTCACCCCATATACACAGCATCCATCAATGTCACCCCCCAAATACACAGCGTCGGTCAGTGTCACCTCATATACACAGCGTCTGTCACCCCATATACACAGCGTCAGTCAGTGTCACCCCATATACACAGCATCCATCAGTGTCACCCCATATACACAGCGTCTGTCAGTGTCACCCCATATACACAGCATCCATCAGTGTCACCCCCATATACACAGCGTCAGTCAGTGTCACCCCATATACACAAAATCCATCAGTGTCACCCCCCATATACCAAGCGTCTGTCACCCCATATACACAGCGTCCATCAGTGTCACCCCATATACACAGCATCCATCAGTGTCACCCCCATATACACACCGTCTGTCACCCCATATACACAGCATCCATCAGTGTCACCCCATATACACACCGTCTGTCACCCATATACACAGCATCCATCAGTGTCACCCCCATATACACAGCGTCAGTCAGTGTCACCCCATATACACAGCATCCATCAGTGTCACCCCATATACACAGCATCCATCAGTGTCACCCCATATACACAGCATCCATCAGAGTCACCCCCCACATAAACAGCGTCAGTTAGTGTCACCCATATACACAGCATCCATCAGAGTCACCCCCACATAAACAGCGTCAGTTAGTGTCACCCCATACACACAGCGTCCATCACTGTCACCCCATATACACAGCGTCCATCACTGTCACCCCAAATACACAGCGTGTCAGTGTCACCCCATACACACAGCGTCCATCAGTGTCACCCCATATACACAGGGTCAGTCAGTGTCACCCATATACACAGCATCCATCAGTGTCACCCCCCATATACACAGAGTCCATCAGTGTCACCACCCATATACACAGCGTCCATCACTGTCACCCCATATACAGTGTCCATCACTGTCACCCCAAATACACAGCGTGTCAGTGTCACCCCATACACACAGCGTCCATCAGTGTTACCCCATATACACAGCGTCAGTCAGTGTCACCCCATATACACAGCATCCATCAGTGTCACCCCCTATATACACAGAGACCATCAGTGTCACCCCATATACACAACATCCATCAGTGTCACCCCCCATATACACAGCGTCTGTCAGTGTCACCCCATATACACAGCGTCTGTCAGTGTCTCCCTCCACATACACAGCGTCCATCACTGTCACCCCACATACACAGGGTCCATCAATGTGACTCCCCATATACATAGCGTCTATCAGTGTCACCCCATATACACAGCGTCCATCAGTGTCACCCCCCATAAACACAGTGTCCATCAGTGTCACCCCATATACACAGCGTCCATCAGTGTCACCCCATATACACAGAGACCATCAGTGTCACCCCATATATACACAGAGACCATCAGTGTCACCCCATATACACAACATCCATCAGTGTCACCCCCCATATACACAGCGTCTGTCAGTGTCACCCCATATACACAGCGTCTGTCAGTGTCTCCCTCCACATACACAGCGTCCATCACTGTCACCCCACATACACAGGGTCCATCAATGTGACTCCCCATATACATAGCGTCTATCAGTGTCACCCATATACACAGTGTCCATCAGTGTCACCTCATATACACAGCGTCCATCAGTGTCACCCCCCATAAACACAGTGTCCATCAGTGTCACCCCATATACACAGCGTCCATCAGTGTCACCCCATATACACAGCGTCCATCACTGTCACCCCATATACACAGCGTCCATCACTGTCACCCCATATACACAGCGTGTCAGTGTCACCCCATATACACAGCGTCCATCAGTGTCACCCCATATACACAGCGTCCATCACTGTCACCCCCCATACACACAGCGTCCATCAGTGTCACCCCATACACACAGCGTCCATCAGTGTCACCCCATATACACAGCGTCCCTCAGTGTCACCCCATATACACAGCGTCCATCACTGTCACCCCCATATACAGCGTCCATCAGTGTCACCCCATATACACAACGTCCATCAATGTCACCCCCCATACAGACAGCGTACATCAGTGTCACCCCATATACACAGCGTCCATCACTGTCACCCCATATACACAGCGTCCATCACTGTCACCCCATATACACAGCGTGTCAGTGTCACCCCATATACACAGCGTCCAATAGTGTGACCCCCCCATATACACAGCGTCTGTTAGTGTCACCCCACATACATAGCGTCCAATAGTGTGACCCCATATACACAGCGTCCATCACTGTCCCCCCCATATACAGCGTCCATCAGTGTCACCCCATATACACAGCGTCCATCAATGTGACCCCCCCATATACACAGTGTTCATCAGTGTCACCCCATATACACAGCGTCTGTCAGTGTCACCCCAATACACACGTGGTCAAAATTGCTGGTACCCCTCGTTTAATGACAGAAAAACCCACAATGGTGACAGAAATAACTTGAATCTGACAAAAGTAATAATAAAAAATCTATGAAAATGAACAAATGAAAGTCAGACATTGCTCTTCAGCTTCACAGAATTCTTTAAAAAATAAACTCATGAAATCGGTCTGGACAGAAATGATGGTTCCCTTAACGTCAAATTTTGTTGCACGATCTTTTGAGGCAATCACTGCAATCAAACGATTCCAGTACCTGTGTAAGGTTCTATGTATATATTCCTGAAACTCAGTTTGTTCGTCAGCCATTTTACTTTCTGTCTTGCTGCAGCTATCTTGCCCTCAGTCAAAATGGAGGTTCCAGCTTGCATGTTCCCGCCCTGATTCTCTCCTTTGCTTCTTAAGCAGCCACAGCTGAGCAATCAGTGCTTCAGAATCTAGCCTGCAGTGAACCTGTGACTTGACTCCTGTAAGCCTTGGACCTTGTACTCCAGCTATTCCTACTGAGGAACTCTGAAGCACTTGTGGACTCTGAACCCTGCTCTTTGAAAGACCCACGTTTGCATGGACTTACGGTAACAGAGAAGAAGATCCTGAATCTGTATTGGAGAGTGATTGCTGAGCTTGGATTGCTCTGGCCTGCTGTGTCTCCTGTTTCTGTGTCTGCAAACTGTGTGACTATTTCTGCCAACTTGTATGAAGTAATACAGGACTTTTCTATATCAAACCTGTGTCTCATGTATGTTCATCGCACCCAAGCACAAGACGCTATATGAACTGTACTACATACATTACAAGATTCTGAAGCCAAAACGTTAGTGTCTGCTGGGTCTGGAAGGCTGTGTCTGCTGTACTGTGGATATCAGACGTCCGGTTGTACTTTCTGTGATGACAGTGGTTGTGACTTCTCACAACCATTCCAGGTGAGCAATTCCCTTAAGTTTTTTCTTTCTGCAGTGTTATCACAGGTAAACACTATTGTTTTTTTTTTTCTCTTTTCTCTTTTTTTGTCTGCTGTAACTCTGGATATCAGATGTCTGGTTGAAACTTTCTGTGATGATAGTGGTTGTGACTTCTCACAACCATTCCAGGTGAGCAATTCCCTTAAGTTTTTTCTTTTCTGCAGTGTTACCACAGGTAAACACTATTGTTTTTTTTTTTCCTTTCTTTTCTTTTTTTTGTCTGCTGTAACTCTGGATATCAGACGTCCGGTTGTACTTTCTGTGATGACAGTGGTTGTGACTTCTCACAACCATTCCAGGTGAGCAGTTCCCTTAATTTTTTTTTCTCTCTGCAGTGTTGCCACAGGTGAACACTATTGTTTTTTTTTTCTCTCCTCTTCTTCCAGTAATCCTGTCTTAAAAGATCTGGAAAATGGAGGCCCGCATAAAGGAACTTTGCGGAGTGACTGATAATATCCTTGCAGATTTGCAGAATATAAAGACCCGTTTTACAAATCTACAGGACCTCAATAATCACAATTTGCAAGTGGTTGGACAGACTACCCAGGATTTGCAAGCCAGGATTGAGGTTCTAGAGGGGCGAGTCCAGGCTCCTGCCGTAGCCCCGAGTGCTGGGATTCCCAAGTTGCCCCCTTTTCGTTTTGGCGGTGAACGTGAGAAATTCAGGGGATTTATTAATCAATGCAATCTTTTTTTTTCTGCACATGCTTCACAATTTCCCACTGAACGATCTAAGGTGCATACTATAATTATGTTGCTTACCAACAAGGCTTTGATATGGGCAAACCCTCTGATTGAGACTGAGGATGATTGTTTGAATCACCTTGATGATTTTATTTCAGCCATGGGACAGGTGTTTGATGACCCCAATCGAGGTGCAACAGCTGAAGCAGCCATGTTAGCTTTGCGCCAAGGTAAGCACTCGGTAGCTGAATATGCCTTGGATTTCAGGAGATGGGCCCTTGATACCACCTCGGACAGTTCCGCCAAAAAATCTATTTTTCGAAAGGGGTTATCTCCACTGATTAAGGATGAACTTGCTCGTGCCGACCCTCCCACTGCGTTAGGTGACTTTATTAACTACTGCATCCGTATTGATACTCGTCTGACTGAACGCAGGCAAGAGAGATGGTTCGAAAGCAATCGTACTAACCTTTTCCTACCTTCCTCTTCAGCTAAGGAACCTTTGAGTAGGATTACACGGGAACCTGAACCTGAACCCATGCAGGTAGACTCTTTACAACGACGGGTTAGTGATGCACGCAAGGAACATCGTTTTAAGGAGAATCTATGTTTCTATTGTGGTAAGTCAGGGCACTTCATTATAAACTGCCCCAGCCGTTCTCGTAAGACTACTGCAGCACTCATTCATTGTGAGTGTTGCGAGAGGGGATCTGTCAGGTCCGAGCCTCAGGCTCCAGAGAGATCTGCAGCAACAGATCTTGATTTCTCGGACTTAAACTCCGTTACCTCTGAGGACGTTGACTGTGTAAACGCTGCCATTTTTCAAGTTTCCTCAGCGGTGTCCCAGCTGAGTTGTAAGAAAAACAATTCTCATTGCTTTCTTTCCATCAAACTCTGGGTTGACTCAGCTTGGGTGTCTAGCTCTGCTATGATCGACTCAGGGGCAAGTGGAAATTTTATGGATGTCTCCTTTGCTCTGAAACAGGGAATACGTTCAGTGAAGAAGGCTACTCCAGTACAGATGGAAACTGTGGATGGCTCCCTGCTGACCTCTGGACCAGTGGATCAGGAAACAGAGCCTTTGAGGGTTCTTATGGGTAAAGATCATCAAGAGAAACTGTCCTTTATGCTTATCTCTTCTCCCCACTTTCCCATTATTCTAGGGCTACCATGGCTGCAGGCTCAGAATCCTACCATTAACTGGGAGACCAAGGAATTACACTTTCCAGAGAAACAGATGAGTCCAAAAGTTTCAGCTTGCTCTGTTCCTAAAGGAATCATGTCAGTCCCTGAACTACCAGCTGTATACCAGGACTATGTGGATTTATGTGACAAGAAGAACGCTGACCAGCTTCCTCCTCACCGTCCATATGATTGTCCAATTGAATTATTGCCTGGAGCAGAGATACCTTTTGGTAAGATCTACCCCCTGGCGGGGCCCGAGCTAAAGGCTTTAAAGGATTACATAGATGAAAATCTAGCCAAGGGCTTCATACGCCCCTCTTCATCTCCTGCAGGTGCACCCATCTTCTTTGTGAAGAAGAAAGATGGATCTCTGAGACCATGCGTAGACTATAGGGAACTCAATAAGGTTACTATTAGAAACCGTTATCCATTGCCTTTAATCCCTGAGTTATTGGAGAGAGTGCGACATGCCAAAATTTTTTCTAAACTAGATCTTCGTGTGGCCTATAACTTAGTCCGTATTAGACCTGGGGATGAATGGAAGACTGCATTCAGGTCACGCTATGGACACTTTGAATATCTAGTTATGCCTTTTGGTCTGAGTACCGCCCCAGCCACTTTCCAACACTTGGTGAATGACATCTTCAGGGATCTCCTAGATACATTCGTGGTAATTTATTTGGATGATATTCTAATTTTTTCTAACTCCACAGAGGAACATCATGGACATGTGAGAATGGTCTTGGAACGTCTAAGACAAAATCATCTTTACATCAAACTTGAAAAGTGTGAATTCCATAGGACCGAGATTCAATTTCTGGGTATGTACTGTCTACACAAGGAATTAGTATGGATGGAAGCAAAACCCAAGCCATCAAGGATTGGCCAAGTCCTAGAAATGTGAAGGAGGTACAGCGCTTCATCGGGTTTGCCAACTTCTATAGACGTTTCATTAGAAATTTCTCTGAGGTAGTGTCACCTATCACTCAACTTACCCGGAAAGAGTCTAGGTTTTCCTGGACTCCCCAAGCCCAGGAAGCATTTTCCCGTCTAAAAGATAAATTTACCACTGCACCTATCCTAGTACATCCCAACCCCGAGCTTGCCTTCATAATAGAGGTGGATGCTTCAGACTGTGCCGTTGGAGCTATACTCTCTCAGAGAACAGGTGAGAAGAATGTCTTGCATCCCTGTGCCTTCTTTTCCCAGCAGTTGTCTTCGGCTGAGAGGAACTACGATGTGGGCAATAGAGAGTTGTTGGCCATTATTGCCGCCTTCAAAGAATGGAGACACCTTCTTCAGGGAGCTGCACAGCAAATAGTCGTCCTGACAGACCATCGTAACCTTGAGTTTATCAGGTCGGCTAAGTGCCTGACTCCTCGCCAGGCTCGCTGGAATCTTTTCTTAAACCAATTTAATTTTATCATCTCTTATAGACCAGGATCGCGCAATGGAAAGGCTGATGCACTCTCTAGGATTTACTCAGCAGAGACACGTCCAATTACTCCTCCTAAGACTATTCTTCCTGACTCTAGATTCCTAGGAGTAATTCATAATCAAGACCTACTTAAGGACATCAAGGAAGCATACCATGCGGATTCTTTTTTGGCACAACCCCCAAGGGACGTAAGTCTTGTCTTTAAGAATGGTGTGTGGATTCAGGGACAACGCCTGTATATTCCTGAAACAGTCAGATTGAGAGTATTGCAACTCATTCACGATTCCAAGATAGCTGGGCATAGAGGAAATCTAAAGACACAGGAATTTCTTTCTCGTTTCTTTTGGTGGCCCACTTGCAGGAAGGATGTTTTGAATTATGTCACTTCATGTGAGGTCTGTGCAAGATGCAAAACACCTCGCTCCTCACCAACTGGTCTGTTACAGCCTCTTCCCACCCCGTCCCGCCCGTGGGATCCATTTCTATGGACTTCATTGTGGAGTTACCAACCTCTCAGGGAAGAACACCATTCTAGTGGTGGTTGACCGTCTAACAAAGGCAGTTCATTTTATCCCTTGTGTCGGCTTACCCACTGCAAAACAGACATCAGATTTGATGATTAAAGATGTGTTTCGCTTACATGGAGTACCGGATGAGGTTATTTCGGATCGAGGGGTGCAATTCACTTCTAGGTTTTGGCAAAATTTCTGTGCAGCATTGGACATTAAAGTAAACCTTTCTTCTGCTTTTCATCCCCAGACTAATGGACAGACCGAACGAACCAATCAAACCCTGGAGCAGTATCTCCGCTGCTTTATCTGCCACCTACAGGATGATTGGGTGGATCTACTTCCATTAGCTGAGTTCTCGTATAACAACTCTCAGAGTGCCTCCACTAAACAGTCTCCTTTTTACTCTAATCTAGGTTATCATCCTAACATTCTACCACGATTTCCCATAGAAACGCCTTTACCAGCAGTAGCTGAAAGAATCACGTCTTTACAGAAGAATATGGATCTTCTAAAGGAAAATCTGGAATCGGCTCAAGAAAGGTACAAGAAAGCAGCAGATAAATTTCGTAAACCTGCACCAGCTTTCAAGGTAGGAGACTTGGTCTGGCTGTCAACCAGAAATCTTAAGTTAAGGATTCCATCGTCTAAGTTGGGACATAAGTACATTGGACCCTATAAAATCAGTAAAATTATAAGTGCCGTTGCTTGTCGTCTTCAACTGCCCAGAACTATGAGAATCCACCCTGTCTTTCATGTATCCCTACTAAAGGCTGCAACACCCAATACGTTTCCTGGACGTTCCTCTCCTTGCCCTGACCCAGTGCTAGTCGATGGTCAGGAAGAATTTGTGGTGGAAAGGATTTTAGATTCCAGGTTGTATAGAAATCAGTTACAATATCTGATTAAATGGCAGGGCTACCCAGTGGAGGACAACTCATGGGAACCGTCAATAACGTTAATGCTCCTCGCTTGCTCCGTCAGTTTCATCAGAGGTACCCACACAAGCCTGGTCTGAGGTCATCCGGAGGTTGTCCTTAAGGGGGGAGTAATGTAAGGTTCTATGTATATATTCCTGAAACTCAGTTTGTTCGTCAGCCATTTTACTTTCTGTCTTGCTGCAGCTATCTTGCCCTCAGTCAAAATGGAGGTTCCAGCTTGCATGTTCCCGCCCTGATTCTCTCCTTTGCTTCTTAAGCAGCCACAGCTGAGCAATCAGTGCTTCAGAATCTAGCCTGCAGTGAACCTGTGACTTGACTCCTGTAAGCCTTGGACCTTGTACTCCAGCTATTCCTACTGAGGAACTCTGAAGCACTTGTGGACTCTGAACCCTGCTCTTTGAAAGACCCACGTTTGCATGGACTTACGGTAACAGAGAAGAAGATCCTGAATCTGTATTGGAGAGTGATTGCTGAGCTTGGATTGCTCTGGCCTGCTGTGTCTCCTGTTTCTGTGTCTACAAACTGTGTGACTATTTCTGCCAACTTGTATGAAGTAATACAGGACTTTTCTATATCAAACCTGTGTCTCATGTATGTTCATCGCACCCAAGCACAAGACGCTATATGAACTGTACTACATACATTACAACCTGTCAATGAGACTTCTGCTCCTCTCCACAGGTATTTTGTCCACTCCTCAAGAGCAAACTGCTCCAGTTGTCTCGTGTTTGAAGGTTGCCTTTTCCAGAGGGCATGTTTCACATCTTTCCAAAGATGCTCAATAGGATTTAGGTCAGGGCTCATAGAAGCCTCTTCATAATAGTCCAGTGTTTTCCTCTTCGCCATTCTTGGGTGTTTTTAGCTGTGTTTTGGGTCATTATTCTGTTGTAAGACCCATGACTGCGACTGAGACCAAGCTTTCTGACACTGGGCAGAACATTTCTCTCTAGAATCCCTCGATAGTCTTGAGATTTCATTGTACCCTGCACAGAGACTGTGGAGACCCTGGTGTCTTATACAGCGCCTTCCCCCTCCCACCAGTCCCGTAATGAAACACAGACAGGCCTAGATGGTTGAACGGGTCGGTCACAGTTATTAATTACAGAAGCAGAGGAAGGCAATTACATGTCATAACGGGCTCCTGCGATCCACAGGCAAGCAGGCCAATGAGTGGTTACCAATCTGTGCCCTCCTCCACATCTTCCGCCACGGAAGATCATGTGTATGACCTACACAGGACTCCGACACCCAACCATCAACATTAGGGCCTGTTCGACTCCGTCCTGTAAGCTGGACAAAAATATATCGACATCAATGTCCGTAAGGTGAACTCCATCCGGTGTCAATAGTGCCAAGTTATCGCTTTCCAGCTGGTGGTGAAGAACCACAATACCACATTTACCCCTCACGAATTTCGTCATCCACGCGTTGTTCTTTCTCCTTGCACAATCTATGGCTGTTTCATCTATTGCGCCGCGCCAGACGGCTCGTGGTATTATCTCTGACCACACCAATACCATATCCGGAAAGAAACAGGTAAAACGTTCAATGTCTGTTGTCATTATTGTGTAAAGTTCGGCGATTTTTCGTTTGCCGAGATCATTGCCACCAGCGAGTGTCACTATTATTACCGGGTGTTTAGCCCTCCTGGAGATGTCAACTATCTCCGGGAACACCTGCTGCCATTGGAGCCCTCTGATACCTCCCCAGTTCACCTCTAGACCCGGGAAGCCTAGATTTTTTCCTCCAGGCCGAAGCTCGGCCCTTTTTGCCGCCCAGCAGACATATAAATGTCCTAAAATCCAAACTTCTACACCTGTAAGAGACAAAACGTGTAACATCTGACGAAGCATGCAGATTTCCAACGACCCATTCTCTGCACTTCGGCCTCTGATACTCCTGCCCTAGCTGCTTCATGGCTGCCCCGATTCGGAAAAAATGCTGTTACAAAGTGACTGTCCTGGTGTGACGCGACCCGACGGATGGTCGGTCACCAGACGCAAAACACACAAGGGAACACCGGGGAAACTTTAACCCCTTTACCCCCAAGGATGGTTTGCACGTTAATGACCGGGCCAATTCTGACCACTGTCTCTTTGAGGTTATAACTCTGGAGCTTCAACGGATCTTCGCGATTCTGAGACTGTTTTCTCGTGACATATTGTACTTCATGATAGTGGTAAAATTTCTTCAATATAACTTGTGGTTATTTATGAAAAAAAAGGAAATATGGCAAAAATTTTGAAAATTTAGCTGTTTTCAAACTTTGAATTTTTATTCCCTTAAAACAGAGAAATATGTCACAAAAAATAGTTAATAAATAACATTTCCCACATGTCTACTTTACATCAGCACAATTTTGAAACCAATTTTTTTTTTTGTTACGAAGTTATAAGGGTTAAAAGTTGACAAGCGATTTCTCATTTTTACAAGAAAATTTAAAAACATTTTTTTTAGGACCACCTCACATTTGAAGTCACTTTGAGGGGTCTATATGGCACAAAATACCCAAAAGTGACACCATTCTAAAAACTGCACCCCTCAAGCTACTCAAAACCGCATTCAAGAAGTTTATTAACCCTTCAGGTGCTTCACAGGAGCTGAAGCAACTTGGAAGGAAAAAATGAACATTTAACTTTTTAGTCACAAAAATGATCTTTTACAAACAATTTTTTTATTTTAACAAGTGAGAAAATGGACAAATAAAGTTGCTGTGCAATTTCTCCTGAGTACACAGATACCCCATATGTGGGGGAAAACCACTGTTTGTGCGCACTGCAGAGCTTGGAAGGGAAGGAGCGCCGTTTGACTTTTTCAAACCAAAATTGGCTGGAATCGAGATTGGAAAGCCCCTGATGTGCCTAAACAGTGGAAACCCCCACAAGTGACACCATTTTAAAAACTAGACCCCCTAGATCTGTAGTGAGCACTTTGAACCCCCAAGTGCTTCACACAAGTTTATAACGTAGAGCCGAAAATTAAAAAATCATATTTTTCCACAAAAATCTTTTCACCTCAATTTTTATTTTCCCAAGGGTAACAAGACCTCAAAAGTTATTGTGCAATTTGTCCTGAGTACGCTGATACCCAATATGTGGGGGTAAACCACTGTTTGGGTGCATGGCAGAGCTCGGAAGGGAAGGAGCGCAGCTTGACTTTTTCAACGCAGAATTGGCTGTATGCCATGTTGCGTTTGGAGAGCCCCTCATGTGCCTAAACAGTGGAAACCCCCCCACAAGTGAAACCATTTTGGAAACTAGACCCCCCTAAGGAACTTACCTAGATCTGTTGTGAGCACGTTCAACCCCCAAGTGTTTCACTAAAGTTTATAATGCCTGGGTGTTAAAAAAAAAATTTCCACAAAAATGATTTTTTAGTAGCCAATTTTCCAATTTTTGATTTTTCCGAAGGAAATTGGACTGTTGTGAACACGTTGGAGGCGACTTCAGAGCTGGGGCTCCCTCCGGTGGTTGCTGAGGGTAATGAACCAATTGCTGAATGGCTTTCAGCTGGCTCTGAATGGTCTGATATAAGAGACCTGAACTCCCATCAGCCTTGCCGGTAATCAATTGTTCTTCCAGGTCTTGCTTGGAGCTCAGCTTGCATTCCTGCTTTCATTCAGATAAGTGATTTGCTGTTTTTTTTCCTCTGGTTGGATTTTCCTTGCTGGTTTGCTGCCTTGCAGTAGACTTCAGCCTGGTCCCCTTTTGGTGCCTGGCGCTGCATTTGTGCTCAGTTTGTGTTTGCACTTTTGCTCTGTTCCTGTGTCACTTTTTATTTGCTGAATTGCTGTGTGTTACACCAGAGATATGATTTAGGTGGTAGAGGTCGTGTGATCTCAGGTTTTTTGTTAATCAGAAGTGTTGGTATTTTTGTCAGGGTTTTTTGGGTTGCAGTCAGAATTCTTTCCTATACTTTTCTATCTAGACAGTATTGGGCCCCAGCGTTTGCTCATTCTATTTTCTGTCTGTGTTTGTATTTTCTTCTTGTCTAACCGCCATTACATGTTTGGGGGCTTCCTTTTTCTTTGGGGGTTCTGCTACGGGGCAGTTAGCGTTCATCTTTCTGCCTTTAGGTGTAGCTAACTCTCCGGCTGTGACGAGGCGTCTAGCATCACTGTAGGTACGCTCCACGGCTACTTCTAGTGTTGCAGTTAGTTTAGGGTCCTGCAACCCAATAGTTTCCAGCCTCTCTGGTGTATTGCTACTTTGGCTATTTTTGCGATTTCTCCTCAGCTACCGAAACATAACATTGGACCCCAAAAGTTGTTGTCCAATTTGTCCGGAGTACGCTGATTCCCCATATGTGGGGGGGAAATACTGTTTGGGTGCACGGCAGGGCTCGGAAAGGGAGTAATGACATTTTGGAATGCAGACTTTGATGGGTGTCATGTTCAGTTTGCAAAGCCCCTGATGTGCCTAAGCAGTGGAAACCCCCCACAAGTGACCCCATTTTGGAAACTAGACCCCCTAAGGAACTTATCTAGATCGGTGGTTAGCACTTTTAGTCACCAATTTTTTATTTTCCCAAGGGCAACAGAAGAAATTGGACCCCAAGAGTTATTGTGCAATTTGTCCTGAGTACGCTGATACCCCATATGTGGGGGTAAACTACTGTTTGGAAGCATGGCAGAGCTCAGAAGGGAAGGAGCACCGTTTGACTTTTTCAACGCCGAATTGGCTGGAATTGAGAACAGACGCCATATCACGTTTGGAAAGCCCCTGATGTGCCTAAACAGTAGAAACCCCCCAATTCTAACTCCAACCCTAACCCCAACACACCCCTAAACCTAATCCCAACCCTAACTTTAGCCCCAACCCTAATCCCAACCCTAACCCTAATGGGAAAATGGAAATAAATACATTTTTTAATTTTATTATTTTTCCCTAACTAAGGTGGTGATAAAGGGGGGTTTGATTTACTATTTATAGCGGGTTTTTATGATTGGCAGCTGTCACGCGCTAAAAGACGCTTTTTATTGCAAAAAATAGTTTTTGCATCACCACATTTTGAGAGCTATAATTTTTGCATATTTTGGTCCACAGAGTCATGTGAGGTATTATTTTTTGCGGGACGAGGTGACGTTTTTATTGGTACCATTTTTGGGCACTTGACATTTTTTGATCGGTTTTTATTATGATTTTTGGGAGGCAGAATGAACAAAATCCAGCAATAAATGAATTTCTTTTGGGGGAGGCGTTTATACCGTTCCGCGTGTGGTAAAATCGATAAAGCAGTTTTATTCTTCGGGTCAGTATGATTACAGCGATACCTCATTTATATCATTTTTTATGTTTTGGCGCTTTTATACAATAAAAACAATTATATATAAAAAATAATTATTTTGCATCGCTTTATTCTGCGAGCTATAACTTTATTGTTTCGCTGATGATGCTGTATGGCGACTTGTTTTTTGAAGGACAAGATGACGTTTTCAGCGGTACCATGTTTATTTATATCCGTCTTTTTGATCGCTTGTTATTCCACTTTTTGCTCGGCGGTATGATGATAAAGCATTGATTTTTAGCCTTGTTTTTCTTCTTTTTTTTTTTAAGCGGTTCACTAAAGGGGTTAAATAGTGGGACAGTTTTATAGGGGGGGTCGTTACGGATGCGGCTATACCAAATATGTGTACTTTTATTGTTTTTTTTTTTATTTACATGAAGAAATTAATTTATTGGGGAATTTTTTTTTCTTTATTTATGAATTTTTTTTTACACTTGTTATTTTAATTTTTTTAACTTTTTTCCTTTGTCCCAGGGTGGGACATCACTGTATAGGGTCAGATCGCTGGTCTGACAGTGTGCACAGCACTCTCAAACCAGCGATCTCACTGGCACTGCTGCAGGCTTTCTCAGCGCCTGCTCTCAGCAGGCACTGAGGAAGCCGCCTCCCTGAAGGACCCCGCGGCCATCTTGGATCCGGGGTCCTGCAGGGCGGAGTGTCCCTTGGAACAGCGCGATACATCGCGCTGTTCTGAGGGTCTCAGGGAAGCGCAGCTGATCGCATGTGACGTACTATTCCGGACTTGGGAATTAGGTCCCAGGTCACATGGACGGAATAGTATGTCAGATGGGATAAAGGGGTTAACAATAGTGGGCTCTGTGAGAGGGAACGAAGGAAATGGACACCTCCTGCACACACCTAAGTCTGCGCCCTGATCTCCCTATCGTCCCTATGAGGGTTCTTTCACCCCGTCACCGAGCAGGATACCTGAAACCCTCACAAGCCCTGCGCTAATCCCTAGGTAGGGAGCAGGCCAGTGAAAGCACTGGTCATACCACTGCACTAATAATACAAAAGGAAAGAAAAGACAGACACCACAGGGAATGGGGAACAAAAATACAACACTTAGCTTTCTCTGCTGCAATGCACCGCACAGCAGAGTGAGGCACCAGATTACAGGATTCAGCTGCAGCACAAGAAAGCTCCTGACTTCAGCTTGGTTGGTCTCCAAAGAGGAAGTGTATCACCAACAGTCAGCTGATGCATCAGGTGACCTTTTAAAGGATGGTGGGAGTGGTCACCACCTGCATCAGCAAACTCAGCAGCAATGTAATTACACCAGCGGCCACTGGGGGAAAAACTGACATTAACCCCCGATGGCCTGAAAGGAAAAAAGTTTTAATATGAAACGCAAAATCTGCCAAAGATCCAAAAATGGATCGTGACAAATGCGTCCCGTATTCCTTAGGATTAGTGCCGTTTTTTTCTAAGCACCACTTGAAAATTGCCAGAAATTGATACTTCGTAAGAGGGGACCCATCTGTATGTGTGAGAAAACATCTGCTTGCGTGTCTTATTACAGAGTAGCGTTTGACTATTTTTAGTGGGCATACTGTTATGTTCTGCTACAAGCACTAAGGAAAGATGGGAATTCTGTCCCTACGACAGAACTAAGCTGGATCCCTACGATGTAACGGGGAACCTGATCCTGCGATCAGACCCGCTAAAGTCCTCAGCTAGTCTGTACGAAGACCTATAGATGCGAGGAAGGGATCCCTACAAGAACTAGGGACTGGGAGAAAGATGGACATCTCCTAACAGAAGTTGTAGCAGTAAAAGACAAAAAAACAACAAAGAACATAGAGGTCCGAAGACCAAGCAAAACTGACTAATGTAACAAAGCACCTGGCTAGCTTAAGAGTAGAAATTACAATGAAGTCCAGCAAAGCCAGAAGGGTGGAGCAGGACTAAATAGGCCACAAAGGTCATGTGACCAGCAAGATAGAAAAAAACTAACAGGAGAGTTCTAACAGTGCCCTCCCTTCTAAGAGGATCCTCCGGATCCCCTAGGCCCAGGCTTATCCGGAAACCTCTTGTGAAACGCTCTGACAAGTCTGGACGCAGAAACATCATCCGCCCTCACCCATGAGTTATCCTCGGATCCGAAACCCTTCCAAGCGACGAGGTACTGCAAACTCCCTCTATACCGTCTAGAATTTAGGATGCGGGAAATTTCATATTCCCCGTCCTCCACCACCAAGGGAACAGTGGCCGAGACGTCTCCATCCGACACATCAGCTCTTTTCAACAGAGAAACATGAAACACCGGATTAATCTTCCAGGAGGTAGGAAGCTCCAACCTAACAGCAGTTTGGTTAACAACCTGAAGCACCTTAAAGGGCCCTACAAACTTGGGACCCAATTTTTTAGAAGGAATCCTCAACCACAGATTCTTAGAGGACAACCAAACCATGTCACCAATAGCAAACAAAACTTCTTGCCGTTTCCTATCAAAGTACCTTTTAGATTTTCTGTTAGCCTCCTGAAGATTACCACGCACATCCGTCCAAACTCTCTCCAAATCACCGGAAAAATTCTCCTCTTCAGGTACAGCCGATACCAATTTGGAGAATGACCCAAACGACGGATGTCTCCCAGTACAACAAAAAAAAAAAGGCGAACAACCAGCAGAAGCGGATTTATGGTTGTTAAGAGCAAATTCAGCAAATGGCAGAAACTCAGACCACCCTCTTGATTGTCTGCCACAAAACAACGCAAGAACTGCTCAACATCCTGGTTTTTCCTTTCTGTCTGGCCATTAGACTCAGGATGATATCCGGATGAAAACGACAAATGAACTCCCAACCTGTCACAAAAGGCGCGCCAAAAACGAGCCACAAACTCTGGTCCCCTATCAGAAACAATGTCAGTAGGAAAGCCATGTAGTCTGACAATTTCCTTGACAAAGGCCTTAGCGAGAGTCTTAGCGCAGGGCAGTTTGATGAAAGGAACCAAGTGACACATCTTGCTAAAACGGTCCACGACCACCCAGATGACAGTGAAACCCTCAGAGGGGGGAAGGTCAGTAATAAAGTCCATAGCCAAATGTGTCCAAGGTGCACTAGGGACCTCCAGAGGGCAAAGCAACCCTGCAGCAGGAGTATGAGAAGACTTAGATCTAGCACACACAGTGCATTGACGCACCCACTTAATGACTTCCTTCTGCCATCCTGGCCACCAAAAACTGCGACCCACAAGTCTCTTGGTCTCAGAGATTCCAGGATGACCTGCCAACCGAGACTCATGACACTCAACAAACAAATCTCTCCTAAAGGTCCCAGGCACAAACAACCTCCCATGGGGAGTGTTAGATGGGGCATTCTCCTGTGCTTTATTCTCATCCTCCAACACAGAGTCCAAAACAGCAATCACAACCCCTTCTTGTAAAATGTTTTCCTCCTCCTCCTCAGCACCAACCATGGGAGAAAAGATGCGAGACAAAGCATCAGCTTTAACATTCTTAGTACCTGGGATGTAAGTAACGGAAAAATTAAACCGCGAGAAAAACAGTGCCCACCTAGCCTGACGGGCATTCAAGCGTTTGGCAGCATCAAGATAGATCAGATTTTTATGATCAGTGAAAACCTGAACGGGAAATTCAGCACCTTCCAAAAAATGACGCCAGTGTTCAAATGCGAGTTTAATGGCCAACAATTCCCTATTACCAATATCGTAATTCAGTTCAGTCTTAGAAATTTTTTTTAAAAAAAAGGCACAGAGATGTACTCCATCCGTGTTTTCCTGAGACAACACCGCGCCGACCCCCACAGAAGAAGCATCAACCTCAACCAAAAACGGTTTAGTGACATCAGGCTGCGTAAGGATGGGAGCAGAGCTGAACCTCTCCTTTAGAAACACAAAAGCCTCAATGGCCTCAGTAGTCCACTGAACCGCATCAGCACCTTTCCTGGTGAGATCGGTCAGTGGTTTGACAATAATAGAAAAATGTTTAATGAATTTGCTATAATAATTTGCGAAACCCAAAAACTTCTGTATCGATTTCAAACCAATAGGTCTAGGCCAATCCTGCACAGCTTGTACTTTCACCGGGTCCATCTCAAAACCTTCACTGGAGACAATGTAGCCCAAAAAAATTATTCTCTATACAGCGAACTCACATTTCTCTGGCTTAGCAAAAAGCGAATTGTCCATTAATAACTGTAATACTTCACGAACGCTCCGCCAATGAGACTCCAGATCCGGCGAATAAATCAAAATGTCATCCAAATACACAACCACACTTCTGCCGATCAAAGGTCTAAGGATGTCATTAATAAGATTCTGAAAAAATGCAGGAGCACTGGAAAGCCCAAAAGGCATAACCAGATTCTCAAAATGACCCAGTGGAGTGTTAAACGCAGCCTTCCATTCATCCCCCTCCTTCATGCGCAACAAATTGTATGCCCCTCGAAGATCAATTTTAGAGAACCACTTGGCCCCCACTAACTGATTAAACAAATCAGGAATCAATGGCAGTGGGTAAGGATTGCGTACAGTAATCTTATTAATCTCACGAAAGTCTAGACAAGGCCGTAAACCGCCGTCCTTTTTTTTAACAAAAAAAAATCCAACCGCCACAGGAGACTTGGAAGGCCTAATGTGACCGGCGGCCAAGCTTGTCTGTATGTATTCCTCCAAAGCCTTTCTCTCAGGAATAGTCAAATTAAATAAACGACTTTTAGGAAGAGTCGCTCCAGGGACAAATTCAATAGTACAATCATATTCTCTATGAGGAGGCAATACCTGCGATTCCTTATCAGAAAAAACTTTCCAAAAATCCTGAATAGGTACAGGTAACTCCCCCTTAACTACAGCAGCAATACGCCCGTTACAACACTTGTCATAACAATTAGGACTCCAGAACTTAATTTCATTGGTAGACCAATCCAGTACCGGATTGTGCAATTTTAACCAGGGTAACCCCAAAACCACCGGAGAAGGCAAATTATTCAATACTACCAAATCCAAATTCTCTTGGTGAACACCATTAATAGTGAGGGGAAATTCACAGACCTTGTGAGTAACATTCTTCAAGGGAGAACCATCCACAGAAACCACGGCAATAAGGGATGACAAAAGTTTGGGTTTTAATTTAAGTTTTTCCAAGAATCCCCCATCAATCACATTCAGAGTGGAACCACAATCGACAAATACCCGAAATTCCATTAATTCTTCCTGAGCAGCAGTAGTGCCAGAAAGAAAGACGCCCTTAGTGTTTAAACAGGCTATACGGGCGGAACTGACCTTTTTTTTTTCTTTGTTCATCCGAAGCAGACAGTTCTTAATGAAATGGTCAGATTTGCCGCAATAAAAGCACAAACCTTCAGAAAACCTGCGGTCTTTTTTCTGAGAGCGAGGTGCCATCGCTCCAATCTCCATCGGCTCTCCAATGTCAGTACAGACCCTCTCAAGACTTGGAGCTGACATGGCAGAGGATTTACTCTCATTAACCCTTGCACGCAGTCTCCTATCCACCCGTATAGCTAATTGCATAGCCTCCTGCAAGTTACCAGGCGTGGGATAAGCAATCAGCAAATCTTTAACCCTTTCACCTAGCCCTGCAAGAAACAAACTTTTCAAAGCTGAATCGTTCCACCCCACCTGAGTAGACCACCGACGGAAGTGAGTACAATATTTTTCCACATTACCTGATCCCTGCCTCAAACGTCTCAATTCTGTCTCAGCTGATGAGACACGATCAGGATCATCATACAAAAACCCCAAAGCAGAAAAAAAACTATCCACTGATCTAAAGCATGGATCCCTAGGTTGTAGAGAAAAGGCCCACTCCTGAGGTTCTTTGCGCAAAAGTGACATTATGAACCCTATGCGCTGTGATTCATCATCAGAGGATCTGGGTCTCAAACGAAAATACAACAAGCAAGCATTTTTAGAAGAAAAAAAATCTTGTTGTTCACCAAAAAATAAATCAGGCAAACGTACCTTTGGCTCCACAAAATGTGCTCCAGAACAGCTACTCACTTGTTGCTGGAGCTCGGCCACCTCCAGAGAGAGTCCCTGCAGGCGTTGAGCCAAGTCCTGAACCGACACCATGATGGGAACTGGAAATCTTTCCTTAGAGATATTTTTGGGCTGGACTTACTGTTATGTTCTGCTACAAGCACTAAGGAAAGAAGGGAGATCTGTCCCTACGATAGAACTAAGCTCGATCCCTACGATGTAACGGGGAACCTGACCCTGCGATCAGACCCGCTAAAGTCCTCAGCTAGTCTGTACGAAGACCTATAGATGCGAGGAAGGGATCCCTACAAGAACTAGGGACTGGGAGAAAGATGGACATCTCCTAACAGAAGTTGTAGCAGTAAAAGACAAAAAAACAACATAGAACATAGAGGTCCGAAGACCAAGCAAAACTGACTGAGTAAGGTAACACAAAGCACCTGGCTAGCTTAAGAGTAGAAATTACAATGAAGTCCAGCAAAGCCAGAAGGGCGGAGCAGGATTAAATAGGCAAAAAAGGTCATGTGACCAGCAAGATAGAAAAAACCTAACGGGAGAGTTCTAACACATACTGGGCCGTCTGAGTTCATCAGGACCCACGTGCCCTTACTGACGGGATCGCATTTGGATTTTCGCACTCGAATGCGCAGAGTCGCTGCATATGACTACATCCTCGTTAATTAAACCGCCTTCCGTCGCTATTTTTGACCACAGCAATAATTCGCTAATGCGCAGCGTGCCGAAAAAAACAATAGCGAAAGCTGCTGATGCGTTGATCGCCTCGTATTGCGACTTGCATACCGATGGGGATATTGAAATAATGTCGTGTAATAATCTCAATGAAATGGGGCGACGACATTCCTTACTCGGTTGAAACCTTTTCCAGCCTTTAATGGGTTATTTGATGAAAAAGAACTTTGTTGTATCAGCCCACCCCATTAGTTGAAAGAAAAAGGCTATTTCAAATAAATGACGTTGCACCAATGTACTCGACTCCCCTCTTTCCTCGACCTGAACCAAAAATTCCGTCATCACTTTGTCTCTTGCTCGGTCACACTTATCGACGGGCCTCCCCTGAATTAGAGAGCACCACTCCTCCCACGCCTTACCATAGACCTGCTAGGTAGCCGGTATAACGGAGGCGCGGATTATGGCATCAGTGATTGGCCACTGTGTTCTATAGGTATGGCAGACACTGAATACCCGATGGTTGCGCATTGGGAAGATGGACTCTGAAGGCCTGCCAGTCAGAAGATAACAGTGAGTTAATGATATTATTGTCTGCCTCTGCCACTAATCTGGCTCTGCACCAGATATTGTTTCTCAAACATAGCAGCGCTAACTGGCGTAACAGAGCGAGTAAGGGCAGGGATGTAGAAGACATATGGTTCAAGCTCTTTGTGGTTCTCATATTTTAGTATGAAATCAAATGTTCGCATTTCTCAACTGAGTACCCAATAGCTCCACTGATGCTACTATTGTGAAAATTTCCCACAGGTCTGGGTCGCACCCCCCAGCTTGATGTGGTCCATAGCTCTGGCCAGCTGCCTTTGCACCATAGGTTTTTGTAAATTGCTGCAAAACCCTCTTTGTTACGCCCCCTACTGCCTTGCTTGATGTTTCTTTTGCCATAATACATGTATGGTCGTTGTAGGATTGCAGGAATGTTTTCCAGACTAACAAGTCTGATTTTAACGAGCGAGTAAGCCTAATTCTATGGCCTGGCTGGGAAATGCCCTTGGTTGCTGTCATGCCGCTCTCACCGCTTTCCTCTGGCACCGTGGCTCAGCGCCCGACGTCATCACGTCGAGTGCGCACGTGCACCTCCCGCGCTTGACCCTGTGGTTGTTCACTCAATTCCAGATCCTTGTCCAGCGCACATGCGCCCCTGAGCCTGACTACGCCCACTCCATCTCTAACATCTCTATGGTCCTGGAGGACCTGACACTGAAGTCCCAGCACACTTGCCCTATATCAGGCTGCCTCTTCCTGTAGGCGGCGCCTGATTATTGTTGTGCTTCCTAGCTAGACCTGCTTAGTCTCTGCTCGGATGCTCTCTGTACTCGAGTCCCTTGCCTTGCACTCTAACGTGCTTCACAGCGCGCATTCTGCCTTGCACCCAGGCGTGCTTCACAGCACGCGCTCTGTCTTACTTTGTACTCTGTGTGCCCTCGTGCACACACCTAGCACTATCCTGTACTCTGTGTGCCCCCGTGCACATACCTTGCACTATCCTGTACTCTGCGAGCCCTCGTGTACACACCTTGCACTATCCTGTACTCTGCGTGCCCTTGTGCACACGCCTTGCACTGTCCTGTACTCTGCGTGCCTTCGTGTACACGCCTTGCACTGTCCTGTACTCTGCGTATTCCCGTGTCCACGCTTTGCACACTTCCAAATCCTGCATACTCCCGTCTTCTGTGAGCCGGCCACCTGGTTCCAGCAGTCGTGGTACTTTACTCCCCTGGGTCTGCCCCCGACGCTCCCTGTATAGGGGGTGGTTTTCACTAGGTCAGCTCGCCCAGGGTGGGTTGGTATCGCGACCCAGAGGGTCCACTCCAGGAGTCGTCACAGTATGATCAGGCCATGGACCCCGCTGGTACCACGGCCACTGTCAAAAAGGAACTGATGTTTCTTCGGGCAAATCAGACAAGGATTATGTCCTCTTTGAAATCTATGGAGTCCCGTTTGTCGTCCTTTCAGACCTCTGACCCAAGGAACACCTCTCAGTTGGCCAGTCTCCAACAAAAGCTCACTCAGCAACATGACACCCAGGCCCACATCCTTAACTATATAGTGTCGGTTGATAACCGACTCATTTACCAACAATCTGTTGCCTCTGTCTGCCCAAGCCTTGGTCTCGCACCCACAGCCTCGTTTAGGCAAATCACCGTGGTATAGTGGTGACCCTAAGTTGTGTCGGGGGATTTTGAATCAATGCCGACTGCATTTTGAGCTCTTGTCGCTGCAATATCCCACCGATCGATCTAAGGTTAAGGTGGCCTTTATTGTTTCCCACTTAGAGGGGGAGGCGTTAGCGTGGGTGAATCCTCTCTGGGAGCATGATGATCCTCTCGTCTCTCAGCTCTCCACCTTTTTGGACACCTTCCGCAAGGTGTTCGACGAGCCGGGTCGTCTGGCTTCCACCACCGAGGCCCTCTTCAAGCTCCATCAGGGTACTCTATTCGTTGGACAATATGCCATCCGTTTTCGCACATTATCCTCCAAACTCGGTTGGAACAATGAGGCCCTCGTATGGGTCTTTTGGCGTGGTCTGTTCGGTCGGATTAAAGACGAACTGTCGGGCCGGGATACCCCGACCTCTTTGGAGGACTTAATTTCTCTTGCGACACGCATTGATTTACGTTTCCAAGAACGCACCCGTGAGGCAGCCAGAGAGAGACGGCCGCCTCGTCCCTCTTCGTCTACTCGCAGTCCTTCCCACTTACGATCTGTGCTATCTTCTGCGGGCCCTGTATCTGAGCCTATGCAGGTGGACCAACTCAAGATGGCTGAACAGCGTCGTAGGGAGAGAATTGAACAAGGACTCTGCTTCTACTGTGGGAGTGCTTCTCACCTTCTTCACACCTGCCCAGAGAGGCCGGGAAACTTCTCCGCCTAGGTGTGGTAGGAGAGGCCTCCCTAGGTATGTGTGATTTCTCTCCTCCCCTGACTGTGTCTGTTTTGCTGAATCTTGGGTCCAAACGTTACTCTGAGGAGGCTTATGTGGATTCAGGCGCAGCAGGGAACTTCATCAGGCTCGAGACAGTTAAAAAATACCGGATTCCTGTCAG